>SNQJ01S0033971.1:57380-91312 GCA_010110895.2 Picea sitchensis | reverse complement strand
TATGTGGTTGCATATGTATTTAGGCCAGAGAGGTTGTGTATTGATTATGAGGCTGGTGATCCAAGACACAGATAGGACAGTGAGCCTATCCATGTAAAGTGTAATCACACTCAAGTATTAATATAATATAACATCGCTTTGCGGAGATAAACTTAGATGAAAATAAATGGGGGGCTAATTCCATCGGAAAAGGGAAAAGGGGGAAAGACTTAAGTCTTAGGGAATATTTTATAATATTTCCATAAAAGTGTATTTTGTGGTTAATTATTTTATCCTAGGTTCCTAAGGGTAGGGAATGAGTCACCAAGTGGCTTAAGATACTTATGAAGGTGACACGTGTTGAGTTTAAGGCATGTAATATATATTGTTGAGCCTTAGTGTAGTTTGGGGGGATAGTTCATTTGGGGAATTCATTCATTATTCACTCTCGTGTCTAGAAGGGGGTCAGAACATTTGAGAGAGGATGAATATTAAATTATTTGCACAAAGAAGCTTGTAATGGTTTTTTGTACTGTAATCAAAGTTTTATTGTTGAAGAGGTAGGTTGTCAAGCCTGTGAGAAGTCTCTCTGCATGAGATATTTGATGTTAAAGAAGTGGGTTTTCAAGCCTGTGAGTATAATCTCCAGGTTAGATTTTTGCTGGGAATTTTTTCCTGGTGCACTAAGCATTAGTTGTAGGGATCGAAGAATTCATGTCTGACCTCTTGTTGGTAACCCTGGAAGGGAAGTGGGGAAGATGAAGGATTGTTGAGAAGAGAAGGGTCACACTTCCTTGGGCATGACAAGTGCATGAGGAATGAGAGACTATAGGTTAGTTGCAGGAACAATCACCTTGAACTAAGAAATTTTGTTGAGTATCAGACCTTAGCTTGTCACTAGGAACCCTTTTTCCCAAGTGGAGTTAAGCCCCAACTCAGGGGTGACCTGTTGCTGGAATATTGTGAGCAACAAAGTATATGGTTGGGGGGAACGTCTGAGTTATGTTTGCAGTTGGTGCTTTTCATACAAGATAAGTGTCTTTAGGTGCTTGTCTCATTTTCTGTGTGCATATTTATCAATGTTTGATATGGTTTAATTCTTGTATGTTGTTGCATATAAGTAATTGTTTTTATTCTGTTTAATGTTTGTTGTGCATGTAAGTATGTTGATTATATCTTATATTTGTAGGCATGCCTAAGTATGATAGATGTTAATAGTTTTTTTGTAAGTTAACCTTATTATTTTTGTATGAGCCTCTGGTTAAATGTTTGAATGGTCGTGTGCGCAAAGAATACTCTGTGTGCACCAAAGTCTGGATTTTCTTGTGCACACTGAGAAGTAGTCTGGGTGAACACAGAGAACAGATTTGGTGTGTGACGCCAGGATGGTTGCATGCAAAATAGTGTTGTGTGATCAGTACACTAGTGCACAATTATTTGAGTTACTTCCATTGCCTAGAGTTGTGTTAAAGGGATAAATTTAGTGTGGTGCGGCTCAACTTGAGGTTGAGCACATTACTTCAAGTGATGCTATGGAGACTAGTGTTTAGTATAGAATCTGTGAAGTGGATTTTTAGAGTATCATTTTTTATAGATATGTTGAGTGATGTTACATTATGTTTGGTTAGACCTACAACAATTTCAATTGGTGAAGAATCCCAACCTGGAAGGTTTGGGATGTTATAGTTTGGTATCAGAGGTATAATTAAGGATGAGTTGTAGTAGCGAGACCCAACTTGGGAGGCTAGGGACGTTACATGAATTCATGAGGAGTGTTGATGCATTGAAATCAGATTCTTATTGTTTATATAAATTCTCCAATGAATTATCTTTCCAACAAATATACCCGTGCCTCATTTTGAGTTTTGAACTAAAAATTATAACCTTTTGAAGTTTCCAATTTCTACTCATTTGTGCTCTATTTTGATTGACGTGGAAATCTAGCTGACATGGCATGGATTGTAGTTGTTTATGCCCACATGTCATCCATTGATTCGACCATGTTATCAACCTTCTTATTTTCCATCGAAGATCAACTCATTCTTTGCATCGATGATCGACCTATTCTTATGCATTACAAAAAAGGATACTTTTGTCAAATTCGGTCGAACCCTGATTATCGATAATTGGTGATTCGATTCCATCGACGAGTTACAAAAGGAAATTCTTCATGTATTTTTTTTGAATCTCAAAACCAAAACTAGAATGAATATGAGCCATCGATATCAATATAGAAAACAATATCGTTCGTCGATGTGCTAAACTTTGCCAAGGCCACTGATGAATCTCAATCATTGATCTCCAAATCAGATACGATCTGGACCATCCATTCCCTAACATTTCCAAACCTCAATGAATTCAAAAATTCGTTAGTGATTGATGATTTTCTTTGAAGAACTGACTTGCAAGACTTCATCTAATTTTCCTAATTTTCATCATCGATAATCGATGGTAGATGCTTCCTTTCGATGAACTAACTCTGCCGAAATTTTCAAACTCTAAAATCTCCATTAGCTATCAACGTTTCATTGGAAGACATGGTATGGCATGTGGATGCTAATGTGGAATGACATGGGGATGTTGATTTGGCATGACACATGGATGTTGACATGGAATGACATGTGGTTGTTGACCACTTGTCATTCCCTTATTCGACCACATCATCCTCCTCTTTTTCCCTTTGTCAACAATTGATGATATCTCTTGCATCAGTGATCGATGATTTACAAAAGGCTAATTCATAATATTTTCATGGAACCATGATTTCTTCATTGATTATCGACAATTTCCTTTCATGAGTGATTTCTCTTAGGCCTGCACTTCATAGAACTTTGACGAATTTCAACATTTAGAATTTTTTTGACCAAATCTAGGATGAATCTGAGCCATTGATCTCCAAGACAAAAATATATTGACTGTGGATTCATCATACTTCACTGAACTTCACCAATGAATATTGACTATTGATCACCAAATCCCAAGCAATCCAGGTCATCGATTCCCAAAACTTCATTGATAATCAATGACTTCCTTGACGAAGGAATATTACTCCCACTTCGTCAATTTTTTGAACCGCATTCATCAATGATTGACACGTTTCTTCGACAAACCGTGGGAGATTCACTAATTCACAAAATTTCACCGATGTTGATAGCTCCATCGTCGATTCATTTTGATCATCTAAATGCGAAAAGTTCACATAGTTTTGTTGATAAACTTGGACTTTCTGCATTGGATCTGGACCATTGATCTTGATTATCAAAGTGATCTTGGTTGTTGATTTATACAACTCTTCCAGTCGACATTAAAACATAACATTTAACCTTCCTGACCGGATTTAACTCTGCAACCTACACATTGATTCTATTGGTCATCTTTTTTATGGTTATGAGGGAAAATTAGACTTGAATTTCTTCATAAATTTGGGGATTTCACTTTGGTTTCACCAATCTCCCCAAAATTTGACATAGATTGAACTTCACCACAATGAATTTACCTAAAATTTGCAACGGTCTTGGCCGATACAAGCTCAATGTTGAACCAAAATCTTTGATACCACTCTATAACGTACCCCATTACCAACAAACTAAAAAATTGATCCGTTATAATTTTTCATGTACCCATTGCCTGACAACGTAAAAAAATCTCCTTCTTGCAGTAATTTCTAAATTTATGATATGGTTTTTTAAATCGAGAACATGATACAATAACATGAAATGATTCAAGAAGCATGAAAAATCTATAAATAAATTATTAACATGCCATGAAAAACATTAACTACAAACATGTGTGTCATAAACTCAACATAGAGATAATAAATGGACAATGGAAATACAAATATATAATACAGAGAACACAGAGAGAAAAGAACACTTATCTTCATAAAATATTCACACCAACTAGCCACAGATGCTGGATATTCCAACCAACCTTAGGTTCGATTGTAGATAAACTCTTTTCAATAGGCCACCCTCGATCCAATGGTATGAATCCACAAGGACGGGTCTTAGGCCGAATCTAAGTTTCACACATCCTTCAACTATCAATATATCGCAATAATATCAACCACACATCAATCCCTGTTTTCCATCACTATTTCCCCCTTAGCTTGTACAACCCAAAGAAATGAATCCCCTTCTCTGCAATGCATTCCCTCAGGCTATTCCATTTCTCTCTAGGGTTCTAATGCTACTGGTTAGGAAATATCAATGCTAGAAAATCCAAAGGATTATCAATTGTGGATGGTTCTTTCACCAAAATTCCAATGCCTTCATGCACTTATGCATTAATCTCTTGCTACAATAACCAATAGTTACATGCAACCAAATTACAATGGTTCTCTACCTCAGCCATTCGTTTTCCCATGCCCAAACCAAGAACAAGAATGATAAATAATGAATGAGATACTAATTGAAATGAGTGAGTGACAATTGAGGAATTGTTCGAATGAGTGAGTAACAATTTATGGAACCCCCAAATAACCAAAACATGGTTTAAATAATGATATTCACTAATGCACCGTGTGGCCTCCCCAAGAAGATCATGTAACCTATTTTCCCAACTAATTCCAAGATGGGTGATTAAAATATAATAAAGTTACTTAGCCCCTTTTCCCCCTCTCACGTGGAATCATCACCCCCTATAACTATGTCCTTTTCTTCCTTGCATTCAATTATGTATTATTATTATTATTATTCAAAGTATTACATTGTTAGTCTCTCCAACCTTTCAACTTTATAGACACTTTGGCCATTAATCAAATAAAGAAAAATACATTATTAATCTGAGGACTCAAAACCAAGGTATTACACAAGATAATGCATTTTCCAACAGATATTTGAAGCTACCCAAGAAGTCAGGTATTCCAAAGAAGAAAAGGATGCACAATGAGACTACAATGCTTCAAGCTGAGGAAAAATTGTCGAGCTAGACATGAAAAATTCTCACAAAAATTAATACATACTAAAAAATTAATAGATACCAACAATTTATGGTATACAAAAGCATCTTTTGATAATATCTTTGTTGCTCAAATTCTCTAAGTCCTATCTTTGTAGAGAGTGGTTGGACTGGAACATGTACAGTAGTACCAAAACTGCAACTTTGAAGGGGTAGAAAGATTGATGATGGCTTCATTGCAGAGAGGCTAACATCAACTTAGCAGATAATAAACTTTCCTAGCCATAATGAACTTGCTATTGACGAATGAAACATGGGGGTTCTCTTCATCAACAAGTTTCTTCAAGCAATGGACCATGGAAGAATACCAAATCCTGTAGAGCTCGTCATGAATGTTGGAAACTATCAATCACCCATACCGATTGAAGTGAATGATTTTCATATGATTGAACGGGAAAGAAAAACCTTCAATCATTTCCTCGTCCTCACATCCCAAATCCTCACAGTCTCTTAAAACGATCCATAAACTATAAGATTCGACTGTGGATTGAAATTAACACAGAGGATATAATTGGTGTTCCACTCTAATTTTTTGAGAAATAGCTGGTGTGGAATGTTAAACATGGGCTACCAAGGTGTCAATTCCCAAATGAGAAAAGGACTTGAAGAAACAGATCGTCATAATAGGAATGGGGCTTGTCTATGTATTAGGGATCAATGTCAATTTGTTTAATGATAAGATTTTGGAGGGGCATAATAGCATTGGGTTCATATATTGATTAGATACCTCGAGTTATATTGTTAAATTGGTTGGAAAAATATGTGTTTTTTCTTCAAATGGTTACATCAATGGGAAGAATGATTGTCATCTTGACACTTATTGGGGTGTTAGGAATGAAAGAAGACATGGTCAAATTCAAATGAGAACACAAATGGAGCCAAGGGAATCAACTGTGATCCACACCATGCAGAGAAAGGAGGGACATGGATTATTATGGAGAAAACCATAACACTTGTGAATGAAAAACCTTTGGGAATAAGTAGAGAGACAATTTTGCAAAGGGACGTTGTTGCATGCAGGGGAATGAAATACCCAAGGGAGGAGAGAATAATGGAGTTAAAACGTACTCTAAAACCAATATCAGGTCAAGTATGGGTATACAAATAAGTAACTCTGCACTTGATTTATTTCATTAAATCACATCATGCATATATCAAGAGGAAGTGACCTTTGGTTTCATCTTCCAAGAGGTCTGAATGACTCTTCCTATTCACCTATGACTCTTCATATTTCTCCTAAATAATATTTACAATGATATTTACAAATAAACTCAATCCCTAAGGATTATGCATCTAACATTTATATCTTGGTGTGGAAATTGCATCTTTCCCTGCAAGATAGTTAGATAAAGAGGGTCAAATTTATTTTCCTAGGCACTCTGCAAAAAATAATAATTTATGTTGAGCCTAAGCAAAGACCACAAATGATATTGGAATGCCTTCCACTTCATATTAGGTACAAATTATTGGTTTTCAAAAACTTACTTTAGGAAGTGTATGGGAATGGAAACCGTGAATAGAGAAAACATAGGAGGAGTAGAAATTAAATATAGAGAAAAATTTTAATAGAAAACTGTAGAGGATTGGCATAATCAGGTGGAAACTCAATCTGAATAACATAACAAAGGAGAAATGGACAAACCCTTTATAGATGAGAAAATATTTGGAGACTCATTGACATATGGATAAGTGGAATTATCACAACATATGACTTTTGATGCCAAAATTTTAAAATATTTACAAGAGGTTCAATTATTAAATGAAACTATGGGACAAGAAGGGATGGATTTTGATAATCACACTCTTCTAGAAAGGCATGAAGAATCTATTTACAATGATGATAATAATCCTAGTAACAAAACAAAGGTCGGGGTACACCATCCATCCTATTGATTTTATGCTAGTTTCTTTCTTGGAATATTTGATCAGGTGCATTAATACAAACAAATAACATCTATGGATGAGTTTTAAACTATTGATAGTTTGAAGGAAATGTGTACATATAAGGATAAGATAATTGTTTTAAGTTTACAAAATATTTTGGAGTTAAAATCTACCAATGATTAAATTTTGTGTGAAGAGGATATATGCTATGAAGACTTACTTTTTGAAAGTGGACAACATGTTACTAATCTTGAAAACTCACTTGTTGATAGCATAAAGGAAGATAGTAATTTGAAAAACTATTTTTTGGAAAAGAGACCAAAGGTACTTAAAATTTCTTGATTGCAATCTATAACTAGTCCTATTACTCAACTTGAATGACAAGTGAAAGAGAAAGAAGATGAATTTGCAAAATTGAAGAATGAGTTAAAACATATATTAGCGGTTGAAAAAACAATGAAAAAATAACGAGATCAAAATTAACAAAAGGTTAAAGAAATGAGTGATAGAGTGAATAAATTGGAGAAGAAAATTTCATTACAAGTTGATTTAAAACTTGAGAGGAAAGTGAAAGAGAAAGAAGATCAAATTTCAAAATTAAAGGATGAGTTAGAACAAAGATTACATTTTGAAAAAGTGACGCAAAAATAATGAAGATAATATAAGAAAAAGGTTAATGAAATAAGTGATAAAAGTTAATGAAGTTTAGAGCAACAACGCATGGAAAGATAGGTATTTTGAAATTTTCAATGGAGAATATTTTAGAGATAGAAATAACTTCTTTATGGTTGTTGTTTGATTTGATTTATTTTATGAACAATATCCATATTTTATTCCCTCTCATACTATCACTTTTTCTCTCATTATACCCCCCTCATAATCCCAATTTCATTTTTACATGGCATGTTCTATAAAATAAATTAAAAACTATGTATAACAATGACAAAAGATATGAAACAGAAATAGGTAGCAGCTGGCATTTTCGGTATTTGATTGCACATTTAGATTATTTAATGATTTTTTGAGTAGTACTCGTGTATTTGTCCCCTGTCATGCTACCACTTTTTTGCTCATTACAATCCCTCCAGATGTCCCATGAACCCTATCCACCCCCTACTCACTTGGAAATTATTAAATAATTTATTATGGATTGATTTGCATGGGTCTCATGTCAATTTCTTAGCCAAACTTTGTTTCATGCAAACAAAATGTCATGTATGGTCTTTTAAGGGCTAGTTACTGATGAATTGTTGCATACAGGATGAGTTTCTTCGGCAAGGGAAACCATGGTAGAAATAATAGAGGAAGAGGTAACTGGAACAGAGGACCTAGAAGACCTAGATTCACTATTCATTTTGATGATGACCCTCAGGAGTTGAACCATATGTTTCAAGCTGGGTTATTAAAATGGATTGGGCAAGGGATAGTTCAACCCCGACCAGATAGAACTCCCTTCCAACCTCAAAATATCCCTGGTATTCATGTGCCCCCTCATGTGTCCTTGCAACCAAAAGTTCCTGCAAATGATGGATGGCAGGAGATAGTCAATCCGACAGTCTCTCACCATCGTGACTGGCCCAATTTTTCATTACCCCCTCCACCACTTGTAAATCCTAATGTTCAAATTTCCCCTGTGCATTCACCTATTCAATCCTCTCATGCTAGAAAATGGCTTAAAATCGATGTCCCCCGTGTGAAAGATAAAGGTAAATTTGTTTCCTCCCCTTCCTCTTCTTCAAATGACTCTTAAAAATCAATGTCCTCTCGTATGCATCTGAAGGATGATTGTTCCCATGTTATTAGTGAGATAAAGCCTCAAGGTTCAAATCAACCAAAGGCTACTTCTGGGAAGTCTAAAGGGGACAACAGTGATAGAATAAAGATTGCCTCTCAAAGTGGCAAGTATGGATTTTAATTTATGTGTTTTATGATTGAGTTGTTGAAGATAGTGGTCTGCATAAAGTTTTGGACAACAAGCTATTTTTTTGGATAATGTGGATATTTACATATTTGTGGATATGATTTGAATTATTTCTAATATTTAATATTCAAATTTTGGAAGTATTTATGGGAGCTACAAGGTAGCATGTGTTTAAATGATTATCTAATTGTGTTTATTTTTGAAAAGAATAAAAGAAGGGAGTCACAAGGGGTCCCACCTACATAGTTATTATTAAATATTGACCCTTAACTATTATTATTATTATTATTATTATTATTACTTCTCCTAAACTAAAATTAGTTAATTTTAACTAACTTAACTAAAGAAATTAGTTGAACTACTTCAACTTATTTGGAATGCATGAAAGCCAAATGAGAAGGAATAACAAGGGGATAATAGAAGGAGAAAGCAATACTAAGGTTTGATCTTTTGTTTTGATGAGATAGTTTCAGTTTTCATTCATTCTTGAGTTCATTCAAAGCCTAATTCTCTTTTTGACAGTAGGGTCCTACTGTAGACAACAAGGTTTAGAACTGAACCAAATCATTCAAATGCTTGTTTTAAAGGTGTTGATCTATCTTTGATAGTCTGTGTATAATTGTTTGTTTATGGATTAAGTTTCCTAGCTGATAAAGGATATTGTGCAGAGTCAAATTGGTAGTAGTCTGTGGCACGTTGATCCAGATTATAAAGTTTAGTTTTTACTTTTTGTCAGAGTCCTTTTGTATGGTTTTCATCGGGGATCTCTAAATTAGACTTTGGTCCATGCCCTCACATGGATTTTGTAAAGAGAAAGATACTTTTGATTTCTTGGAATGAAATAAAGTGGATTGCTATTCTATCTCATTTGTGTGTATTTGTGACTTGGTTACTTTTTCTTTTTGATCTCCACATTTACTTTCTGTAATATGTATATTTTTCAGAAAATTATATAAAAAACTTATGTTATTTTACAACATTCTTTTCATAAAAAAAATCAGCCTAAACCCTTGTAATTAATACTTGTGGATTGAGAAAATATTTTTGAGTCTATAAAACATATGTTGATATTCCTGACTATATTGTCTTATCCAAGAAAGATTAAAAAATGATTGAGTAAGATAATTCATATATTTGCCTCATAAAGGACGTCAGCATGTATATTAGATCTTGCACTTCCTTTGTCATTTCCAAGCCAACCATCAATAAGCAAGGTTTATACACCCCTCTTCCTACTCCCGACAGGCCTTGGGAATCCATCTCGATGGATTACATGTCTGGCCTTCCATCCACCAAGCAAGTAAATGATTACATATTTGTGGTGGTTGATTGGTTTTCAAAGATGGACATTCTCACAGCCTGCAAGAAGATCATCACAATGACAGATACTGCCAAGCTCTTCTTCAAACGAGTGTGGGTCCATTTTTAGATACCACAGACCATCATCTTCGATCAGGACAATAGGTTCCTCAACATATTTTTTTTGAGTCTCTAGTCACTGTTAGACACCAATATCACTAAATCCACTTCCTTCCACCCTCAAATCGATGGCTAGACATAGGTCGCCAATCGAATGATTGTGCACATCATGCGCATTCATAACTCTAATAATCCACATACATGGGATGGGATTATTCCCTATGTTCAACACAACTACAACATGGATCTCCATAGCCCCACTAGCCATAGCCCATTTTAGGTGGGGATGGGATTCCAACCCTTGGGTCCCATTGATTTTGAAATACTCTTGCAACCACTCTGACATAATATTCCCATGGTCAGTCTGAGGTCGAAAAAGCCACTAGATCCATTGAGTGGATTCAACACATCCGCCAACAGGTCCATGGGATTTTGTAGAAATCCAATGCTAAGTACAAGCAGTGTCATGATCAACATCGGTTACCACACAAGTTTTAGGTGGGATACAACATCTGGTTACATTTGCAGAAATAATTCCTTACATGGCCCCATTGAAAGCTCCATCCACTTCAGTATGGGCCTTACACTATCACCAAGGTTGTGGGAGATAATTCTTTCGATCTCAACACTCCCCCCTTCCTTGGCTTGCACCCAATGTTCAATGTGAACCTCCTCCGACCACATTTTCCACCATTATTGGACACCTCAAAGATTGTAGAACAATTGACACCAATAGATATCAACCCTAACTGCATGGAACATGCATCCACTGATCAGATATTGGACACACAGGTCAAGGGAACTCACCAACAGAGGATCCAACTTTATTGGGTTGGCAAGGCAGGGTAGCTCCTGCACCAAGGAAAATGGCTCACCCATAGCCAAATTCAACAGAAATTTCCTCACTTGATGGGGGAACTCAACACAATGGATAATATTGCTTCCTAATGGGGGAGTATTGATCCAGGTGGATATTGGTGGCCACCCACCTATTCCAACTGACTCCTTTTAACAATTTTAGTTCAGGACGTTCTTCTTTAATTATTTGTAATTGTGGTTTCTACGCTTGCGGGGTTGTATGAATCCCTACATAACTTCCAAGTGGATATTGGTGGCCACCCACCTAATCCAACTATCTTATTTTGGAGTTTTTCATGTCATTACATCTTTTTGTACTTCTGGGGTCGTTTTGGGGCCCTAAACAATGTTTTTTTGGCTTGCCACAATCAAACTGTAGATGAAGTCAGAGTTTGAATACATAATGTGTAGTTCTTGAAAAGAAATTTCCAACAGGCTATCACGTGCCTAAAATGGAGGTCGTATGCAAAAGTTACTACCCCATGAAGTTGAGGTACCAACTTACACATCGGGGCCCACATAACGTTTGGTGTTTCATCTCCTAGGGTTAGGTTTTTGGAAGTCTAGGGTTTTGGAATTCATGAGTAATGTTAAAAATTCATCTGGAGCCTCATTGTAATCATTATGCTCAGACATATGTGCGTAGTTGTCGCATCTCTTCTCAGAGATAGCTACCACCATTCAAGCAAGTTCTTTTCAATTCTGCAGTTTTACAGTTTCAACCTATTTTATTTATTAAATAGAAGTTATTGTTCACTGAATATCTGTTGTTGTTTTCCACATATATGTGTTATTGTATTCAGTCTGTTATTTATTTTGTTCCACTCATAAATATAGATCATTATATTACTCATGTGAGATTATGTTTATATTTATGCAATTAGGTATTCATGTCGGATTTCATTTATTTATTTGTTTATAATAATTGCACTTCATATTGGCTTGCATTATTTTATGTCGCTGAATAACTTTGCTTAACACAATGACTATATTTTTTGGTTTGGGTAATGACAGGGATCATATTGACAAGGATTAGGCTCCGATTTCAAGGACTTAGTTAATTTATTTTCTAGCAAGCAGTTAATCAATTTCCTTTCATCGTGTGTGATTTATTTTCAACAAGTGTGGTGTGAATTTCAATTTCTACAAGAGTAATTTAGAGTTTCAATTTTGCAAATAGTTGAGTCATATTCCTGATACCTGCAGCTGGTGTGAATTTCCTTTCCAACATAGTAGTTAACATATTTCCTTCCTTCAAGTGTAACAATTATTCTCTCTAAGCATGATTTATTTTCCTACAAGTGTGATATTTTGCAAAAGTGTGCTTTCAATTTCCACAAGTATGGATTTCTATAGAACCTTGCCAGATCTTGAGAATTGTCTATACTTTGACCACAAACATAATATTTGAAACTATGACTACAACACAAAGAAATAATATTTTTTTGTTGCATATACAATGCACGTCAGTTCACAAGTTCCATACGAGCCCCATATTGATAATTAAATGCACAATATTTCTAACTATCTTCTTGATAAATTAGGGAGGTCATTAAAAAGACCTAACAACCTTCCAAGAAAAAATCCTTCTTAATCATGTGGTAAGCTTTCAAGAACCATGAATGCCCACCTATAGGATAAGTCTGCAATTCCAAAATGACCTTCTATTTGAGTTGGGAATTATTACATAAATATATGAGATCTTGATACCATAATAAATCATTCTTCCACACAAATTTATCTAATGCACTTGGGTCCTCTTGTAGTTGTTGAATGATCTTGCTTCCATTCTATCCTTTCTTCTTCCACCCAATTAGATTACAAAATGGAAATAACACACAATAAACCCTTTGTGTCTTCTTCTTTCCTTGAAAGTGCATCTGCCACCATATTTTGTATTCCTTTTTTGTAGATAATTTGAAAGTCATAACCTAGCATCTTTGTAACCCATTTTTGTTGTTCTTTTGAAGATAATCATTGTTCCAAGAAGTACTTCAAACTTTCATTATATATTTTTACCTTGAAGTGTTTTCCTATTAGGTAAGGGCACCATATCTTAATTGCATGTAATATGGCCAACATTTCCTTTTCATAAATGGGTTTGAGTAAATTATTTCCTTTAAGATGTCTATTTTGAAAGGCAAGGAGCCATTCTTCTTGCATTAAAACTGCACCAATGCCATGTTCTGAGGCATCACACTCCAAAGTAAAGGTTTTTTTGAATTTGGGCATGGCCAGGATAGTAGTCATAGACATAGCCTCCTTAACCTTTTCAAAATATTTGGTTTCTTCTTGAGTCCAAGAAAATGCCTCCTTTTTTAATAATGTTATTAGAGGTGTTAATATTTGACCATAATTATTGAAAAAAATGCAATAATATCCTATCAATCCTAAAAATCCTCTAGGATTCTTCAAGGTTTTCGAAATTGGCCATTCCATTCCACCATAGCTTTAATTTTGTTAGGGTCCACTTTGACACCTTCACGAGACACAATATGACCCATATATTCCACTTCTTGAACCCTAAATGAACGCTTGGAAGGATTTGCATATATTTTTTTCTTTTCCAATAGTTTTAAGATCATGTCAACCTATTGTACATGCTCTTCCCAAGATTTGTTGTATATTAACATATCATAAAAAAATACTAACATACATATTTTGAGTAAGGGTTGAAAAAAAACCCATCAAGCTTTGAAATGTTGAAGGTGCATTAGTAAGGCCAAATGAGATTACTGAAAACTCATAATGATCTTCATGTGTTCTAAAGGCTATTTTGGGAATGTATTATTTCCTCCTTCTTATTTTATGATATCCATAGTAGAGATCCAACTTAGTAAATAAACTTTCTCATTGCAATTAATCTAATAATTCATCAATGAAAGGAATAGGAAATTTATATTTAATGGCCATTATGTTGAGATGTCTATAATCTGGATATGTACAACATGAACCATCCCTTTTTGTAACCATCACCACTAGTGAATATAAATCACTTTGACTAGGTTGAATGATGTTGGTCTCTAACATTTCTTGAATCATACGCTCAATCTCACTCTTTTGTGCATATGGGTACCTACAAGGCCTAATGTTAGGTGGTAAACTTCTTGGTTGCAAATGAATATCATGGTCATGATATTGATTAGGTGGAATACCCTTAGGCATATCTCAAAATACCTTATAATGAGGACTAAGGGGCATCTACCATATTCAAGGGAAAGATTCTATGTGGTGGGATCATGTGAAGCAAGTTAAGAAGATTAATGAAAATAAGGTATCTTGGAAGTAGTTTAAAATTTATTTCTAGCAACAATACCTTTTAGGACATTATTATGACAAGAATATGCAAGAGTTCTTTGACCTCAATCTAGGGAACATGACTTTGGAGGAATATGAGAATAAATTCTTAGAGTTGTTGAGGTATGTGGGATTCATCATGGATGAGAAGGTTAAAATTTATAGGTTCTTGAGTGGATTTCCATCATTTTACAGAGATAGAATTCAATTTGATGGACCTAGGACTCTATAGGAGGCCATTAGGAATACCAAGTACTTATATGAGAAAAACAAAGGAAGAACCATGGTATTGAAGTCTTGGAGAGATAAGAAGAATGATAAATTGGATCAAATGAATAAATTATTAAAGTCGCCTTTCTTCAGGAAAAAATTAAATTCTCATTAGCAAGGCTAGCTAGCTCAGAGTGAGTCCAAGATGGAAGAATATTTGGGGAAAAGAGAAAGACAACCAATCAAGTGTCGGGGATGTAAGGGAGATCACAAATACATAGACTCCCCTCATAGACTAGATAGAATGAGGAATATACACAATATTTAGGAAGCCACTACAGTAGAATATTTGGGCAGAAGTGTTCCAAGGATATATGTCGCCCTAGAGAATCAACATGTAGAACATCAATCTCACATGATTGAGGTGGAAGGTAATATTACCAATAAGCTCGTTGCTATTTTAATTGACTCATGAGCAATTCATAGTTACATTGATCCTAATATAGTGGACATATTGCATTTGGAGAGAAACGATATTGAAAAATTGTGGCTCTTAAAGCTAGCCACTGGCACCAAGATAAGAAGTAATAAGATTGTTAGGAGTTTTCCCATAGACCTAAATGGAGTAAATTCAATTGCATATTTAAATATCATACCATTGGCCTATTATGATATCTTAACTGGAAATGATTGGTTGGAATTAATAGTGTTGTGCTAGATTGTCATAAAAAGACATTTACATGTCTTAATGAAGAAGGAAAATAGAGCTTAGTGAAATGGATCCCAAGACCCATTGATATAAGGGAAATTTCACCTTACAACTAAAGAGGTGCTTCAGAATAGGCTGCCATTTGTTTGCAGCCCATGTGGAAGATCCAATTAGGGTAAAAGGTCCAAGTCTTGAATATTTTTCAATGTTACAAGAGTATGACGATATTTTTGGGGAATTTATAGGGTTTCCATCAAAGAGAGATATATATTTCTCTATTTATTTAATTCCTAGAGATTCCCCAATATCCAAAACTCCTTACATAACAAGTACACCATAATTAAAAGAATTGTTAATATAATTGGAAGAATTATTGAATAAACGGTACATACACCCAAGTGTCTCACCTTAGGGAGAAAAAGTATTATTTTTGAAGAAGAAGGATGGAACCTCAAGGTTATGCATTGATTTTATTCAGTTGAATAAAGATAAAATAAAGAAAAAGTACCCTCTCCCCATAATTGATGATCTATTTGACCAAATAAAAGGAGAAAATGTATTTTCCAATATAGAAATGAGATTAGAATACCATCATGTGAGAATCAAATATGAAGACATTAGTAAGACAACTTTTAGAACTAGATATGGACATTATGAATTTTTGGTGGTGCCATTTGGATGGAAAAATGAATCAACTATCTTTATGTGTTTGATGAATGGTATTTTTATAGATTACTTGGATAAGTTTGTCATTGTCTTCTTGGATGAAATTCTTATCTATTATAAGTCATAAGAAGAACATGAAAAACAATTAATGATAGTGCTACGGTTGTTAAGAGAGCATAAACTATATGATAAGATGAACACATGTTCATTTTAACAAAAGTAGATCCACTACTTGGGGCATATCATTTTAGAGGTAAGCATAGAAATGGATCCAAAGAAAATTGAATCCATAAGAGAATGTCCAACACCAAGGAATGTTACATAGGTAATATCATTTATAGGATTAGATAGATACTATATGAGGCTTATTGGAGGATTTCCAAAGATTGCACATTCCATTGGTTGTTTTCAAAAGAAGAGGATAAAGTTTGAATGGAACTTCAAATGTGAAGAAATATTTCAACATTTGAAAGAATTATTGACAAGTGAACCAATATTTAAGATCATTGATCTAGAGGAGGATTTCATAGTGTGCATTGATGTATGCAAGAAAGGGCTTGGTAGGGTTCTTACACAAAATGGGCATGTGGTATGTTGTGATTCAAGGAAGTTGAAAGAGAATGAGAGGAACTATGACACACATGACCTAGAGTTGGAAACCATAGTTCATGCCTTAAAGACGTGGAGGAATTAGTGGTATGAAATATTTGAGCTGAGGACAAGTCTTAGTGGTTTGAAATATTTGTTTGAACAACCAACAATAAATGCCAGATAAATTAGATGGCCAAAATTTCTCATTGGATATGACTTTGATATCAATCACATAAAAGGAAAGGAGAATAAAGTGGTTGATGCACTTAGCAAGAGGGTGCATGAGATGTATGATACAACCATAAGTATGTATAGGTATGATTTAAAATACATAATTTTGGGAGTTGTTAATTCAAAAAAACATTATTTACAAGTCAATGAAAGTATAAAACAAGGTAATTTTTGAAGTACAAAGAGTACCAGTTGGTAGATGATGGAATATTAATGAAGAAAATAGAGTATGTGTTCCTAATTCAAATGAATTAAGAAAAGTGGTATTAAAAGATATGCATAATGTTATATATGCTAGAAACACAGGCTATCAGAAGACCATTGCAACAATAAAGTGCCAATATTTTTTGCTAGACATGAAAAAAGATGTGGATGGTTACATAGCCAAATGGATGTAATTCCAAGGAGTGAAGGATGAACATGGACACCCAACAAGTTTTCTCCATCCATTATCCATTATGAAGTGGAAATGGGAGGTGTTACAATGGACTTCATCACCAATTTTCTCAGGACAATGAGGCAATATGATTCAATAATGGTGGTGGTGGATAAGTTTACCAAGGATGCAAATTTTATCCCTATTAATATGAGTAATAAGGAACCAACATTGTTGAGATTTACATAAAAAAAATTGCTAGGGTACATGGAGTGTGTTAGCACTCTGTAAATTTTGTCCGACTGAATAGACAAATGATAGAGGTAATTGTTTCAACTAGATTTAGAGCTAAGGCACTAGCCTACTCAAATCAGAGAGGGCTCTCTCACATCACTTGATGTTTCTTTGTAAATCATTGTCTAGATTTGGTTTGTTTTGGGGGGTATTATGAGGTTACTGAAAAAGTGGGGGGTGACATTTGGGATATGGAGTCATAAATAAATAATGCAGCAGCAAGTCATTAGAACTTATCTAGAGGAGAAAGGCTAAGTGAGGCAATGAGTCTGAGTTTTCAAATTGAAATTTACATGGCAAAAGAGGAAAAGGGAAAACACATAACTGCTTCAGAGCATATTAAAATAAATTCTGAAATAGTTGAGAAGAGAAATCACATGAATTTAAATTGCTAAGTCTAGAGCATCATTAGACGAATTCCAGACTTTTAACACTCTAATTTAAAAGAGGAACTTGCAAATGGAATTTCAAAGACACAGGAAACACACACTATGAAAGAAGACATAACTCATATCACAACCAATTAGAATCTTTTCATAAACAGTTCAAAAAATTGCTTCTGCATCATATATCCAGTTTAACTCCATGATTTTACAAAGTCCACCTACAACAAGGGCAGGCCCCCTCCTCCTCTCATGCCTTTTATATACTTGGGATGATATATATATAGAGGAGTTACTTGTGGAATTCAAAACGATTAAACTTCCCCATAATTCTAAAAATAGAGGTCAGTTACAAAAAAGAGTAATGTATAATGACAGTTCTCCTACTTTAAAGGGATTGTTAAGAACAGGTCTGACATATCTGGGGATTTTTCCTTCGAACGCCATATGTCCAAAATTTGTTGGAACATACTCAATTCTACTTGAGAATTCATTCCAGCTTGGCGATTTCCTCCTTTAGAGTGCTCAACCAGGCTAGTTGGTTTTCCCCAACGCTCTCGACCACCTCAACTCTGATTTCTATCTTCTGTGATTTGCTCCTCTCTTTCTTCATTGCTCGCTTGTAGAGTTCATCCGCATGTCCGTTGATGATTAGGTCCCTCATGGCAATATTTAATCTGACTCTTGATTCTGGTTCTATCGCGGGGTCAGTATGGAATTTGGTTGCTAATATCAGTGCAATCATCCTTTCTTTCTTACTCATTGATAAGCTTACCATGTTAGTTGAAAACCCTGTTTTACTGGATCTATTTAATTAGCTTTATCTATGTCTTCCAACTTTGCAATGACCATGATTTTTGTTTTCCTTGGAACTACAGAAATCAGGAAATCGATCCAGTTTGAGATTACTTCACTTATGAATGAGACGACGATTGCCCGGAGTAGAATAACACCACCCATGCTTGAAGATCGATAGTCCTCGAGTTATAATCATGAATTACTAACAAGATTACTTGCAGGTATGTTGGTTTTCCATGCTTTACCAATCTATTTCGAATGATGAGCCTTTGAGTTAGTTATTCAACGATGTTCACCTGACATTTTCAGATGGGAAGTACCTAAACGAGTGACGTGAGGTGATTTGACTAGCCGTCACCCTTGCCCACACAAATTTTTGATTTGACATATTAAACCATGTGACATCGGGGCTTTTGGAAAAATGGTTTCAGGTAGACTGATTTTTTCCCCGATGTACCTCTGAGGGCGCCACGCGTCCATGAATAAAACCACAGTAATTTTCCCCGACCTGCCTTTGCATAATTAAATTTCATGCTATTTCACCACCCAATATGGGTCTTGACTATTGATCTGGGTTGCTTCAAGATCCACGGTCTTTCAGATCCTCTCCTTTGCGCTCCCGCTATATTTGTCCACATGCCACCACATATGACCTGGACCTCCAAATCGCACCATGTCTCTACATCGCTTTAGTCACTTGCTACATCTGAAACTTAGATTTCAAGTGTAATTGTTATGGTGATAACATAGGCTCCAACTGGGGATGTTATCCTCCCTATGAGGTAGAAAAGAACTGTAGACCCGGTGCCTTCTTCTTCGGGTCACTTTCAAAACATGTGTGTGTATCCTCTTACATCTTGGAGACTGAACGCCAAATTTAAAAACCAAACTTTGCAAACTACTCTCAACTGGACTCAGAAAAAATACCACTAGGATCCAATTGTAGATACTACTGAAAAATTAAAACAATGCTTGATCAACAACCTTATTCGTACACTCCTACCTACCCTAATTGTTGAAAAGGACTGTCCGTCAAGTGAAGTCGAAATTCCAATGTAACCATGCAGACATTTTATCCATTGTTTGTTTACTTTGCACAAGATTGCTCCAAATCCTGCTTACTGATAATTCATTAAAAAATTCATCCATAAATCCATATCTCAAAAAATCAAAAACATTTGGACTGTTCATTTCCTCCAACAGGATTGCAAATGGATCTTCTAAAATATGCACAAAACAATCATCATGTTTCACTCCTTCCACTGCATTTTTGTTTTCAGATGATTCAACTTGTTAACTTCTATTGAAAAACTGACAGATTTGTTGAGAAGTTTGGTAGTAAGAATTTCTTGAGTCATAAGGAAACCATGGCTAGAGAACATCATCTGGTGTAAAAAGACTCATACTTGATACAGTCGTTGTTTCGTTGCAATCCACTATTATTTTTATATTCTGATTATAAACCTTCTCCATATAATATGTCTTGGGATCATGAATCATATGAGGGAATGTTTCCTCTTCAGGGGTCGAGACAGAAGAGAAATATTCCTTCACAAGTGTTTTTCCACTGCTTAGAGTCTCCATAGATGCAGTTTCAAAATCTTTATCCATGTCTAGGCTACTTATGAATAGGATCACTGCGTTATTTTCAAGGGAAGAAAGACAACTTTGAAATACCTTGTCTTGCTGGAAATATTGTTGAACATTTACATTAGTCTCAGGAGAAGGAAAACGACTTTTAACAACAATTTTTTGATCAACTTCTTCTTTGATCTGGTGGTTAAGTAGAGGTTGTAAATTTGAATTGGAATATCCTTTCAAGTAATCAACTACATGATTATTTAGTGCATGTGGGTGTTGTTGGTATTTCTTATTGATAACACTTTTCTCATGTGAAACAATGCTACTGTGAACACAATCAAACTTCCATGTTTCTTCTATTACATCATGATTTGCTTTCAACCATTCAAAGGAAGAAAAACATAATGGAAGATAATCTCCACTTGCAAGTTTACTTCTCCCATCATGCCTAGAGGATTTCTGACTTGATACATTACCAGAATTTTGTTTTAATAGTTCGAAAGAGGAAAAACACAATGGCAAGGTCCTTTTACTTGATTTCAAACTTTCTCCAATTTATTCACTGTTGTCATAGGCATGTTTTTCAATACCTTTGGATTTCCGAACATGCTCTTTTTCAGCTTTATCTTCGACCAATGGCTGCAATTTTAAACTTACAAGATCTTCTACACAACAAGTAATAGGGACATCAAACACCAGAGAAAAGTGCTGCAATATCTTGTCAATTTGTTTCATTGGTTTAGTGTGATTTTGCATCAGCACAAATTCATTTGTCTCAATAATGATCTCAGAATTTTCTCTCAACAATTTAAATGCAACAAAGTATAAAGGTATAGAATTCTCTTCAGCTGATCCAACACTTTTCTCTTTATAACTATGATACATAGGTTGATTTATCTCACCGTGTTGCTGAAAAAGAACGTCTTCAACATCACAATCATCCTCATATTTGTCATATTCGGGAAAATCAACCACATATGTGATGTCATCTAACAAGAAAAAACTGGGAACATCAACCTGTTCTTCAACAAACTGATTTGTAAACTCATCTTCATTGTCTACAAATGAATACATAAAACAATCATCCCTTTGCTTATCATGAGACGGATCAACACCCCCTCTTTCGACATGTGGAATATAATTTTTTGTAGAATCATTGGCATTGGAAACTTCAAGAGGACCTATGATATTGTCAATTTTATGCTCAAGATCCCAATCAACCCTTTTCTTCTCATATTCACTTTCACGTTTTTGAGCATTCAGTCCCTCATTTTGGATCTGTTTACATGCTTGGATGTTGTGTTGAATGTCCTGAGCATCATTAAACATTTTTTGTAAGGACTTAGGTCTTCGTTCCATCAAGAGGAAAGACAAATCTATATGGAGAGTAGTTGCATAATGGAGCATGGAAGCAACTTCAGTGGGTTAAATTTCTTTGGACAAATTGTGATTGACACTGGAAATCCTTCTACTGAATATAGAAATAGTTTCATTATTCTTCTTTTTTAAGGCATAGAACTCTCTAAGTTGTAGATCCAAAGATTTCCTCTTGCCCCAAAACCTTAAAAATACATCTTTCAATTCCTCCCATGAGCTAATTGTCTCTAGCTGCAAATGTTTAAACCAGTCTTTGGTGTCTCCTTTCAAAGATTGAAAGAATGCCCTCACACAAACATCATCATGGTCAATCTCAAACAAATCTATAAAATGTTCAAACCCTTGGATGTGTTTTTCAGCTGAGATGGTATCAGGTTCCCCATCAAACACAGGTAGGTACTTATAGTACTCGGGAGGAAAATCATGAAGGAATTGAGGTAGCTTCAAGGGTTTGTATCTATGTTGAGTCTTGGAGAACATTGGATCAAGTATAGGAGGTGAAATACCAGTCTTGGATTCATGGGGCTCATCAAATTGGTTATGGTTATCACATGGCTTAGATGTAATGTTTTTATCAAGGCCAGTGATAAACTGAGGAGACATTTGTGTAGCTTTAAGAGGGGGATATATAATTTCTAGATTGTCATGGTCATCATTTGCATGCAGTAAGTAAAGAAGAACTTGTCTCACATTTTCAAGAAAGGACCAGAGGCATCTTATAACAAATAAT
Source organism: Picea sitchensis (assembly GCA_010110895.2). Taxonomy (NCBI): domain Eukaryota; kingdom Viridiplantae; phylum Streptophyta; class Pinopsida; order Pinales; family Pinaceae; genus Picea; species Picea sitchensis. Next base: position 69,049 of record SNQJ01S0033971.1, on the reverse strand, counting down.
AAAATGACTTGGAGAAAATCTCATTTTAAGAACTTGTTTTCTTCCATAATGCTTTTTCATACCTCTGACAAGGGGTATTGTTTTCCAGTGAATTCTCTTAACTGCATTTGAAATTTGAGTGGGGTCGCCAATAACATTTCAGGATCTGTATTCTGGATTGAGAGTGGAGTTGCCATTGATGTTTTGGAAGCTGGATTCTGCATTGAGAGTGGAGTCACCTGTGAAAATTTAAATTTATGGATTCTTCTACCAGTGGAATCACCTTCAAATTGATTTTTTGATGTGTGGAGTTGCCAAAGCAAGAATACAACTAATATGTGTCTGAGTGTCTACTTCTCTCAAACCTTAGAACTCAACCATGTCGTTCTTTCCCAGGGAAAAGTTTTCAATTTTGTCCTCGTCAATGGTGCTAGAATGTTAGCACTCTGTAAATTTTGTTCGACTGAATAGACAAAATATAGAGGTAACTATTTCAACCAGATTTAGAGCTGAGGCACTAGCCTTCTAAACTCAGAGAGGGATCTCTTGCGTCACTTGATGTTTCTTTGGAAATCGTTGGTTAGATTTGGTTTGTTTTGGGGGGTATTAAGAGGTTGTTGAAAAAGTGGGGGTGACATTTGGGATATGGAGTCAGAAATAAATAATGCAGTAGCAGGTCATTAGAACTTATCTAGAGGAGAAAGGCTAAGTGAGGCAATGATTCTAATTTTTCAAATTGAAATTTACATGGAAAAATAGGAAAAGGGAAAACACATAAGTGCTTCAGAGCATATTAAAATGAATTCTGAAATAGTTGAGAAGATAAATCACATGAATTTAAATTGATAAGTCTAGAGCATCATCAGACGAATTCCATACTTTTAACTCTCCAATTTAAAAGAGGAACTTGCAAATGGAATTTTAAAGACACGGGAAACACACACTATGAAAGAAGACATAACTCATATCACAGCCAATTAGAATCTTTTCATAAACATTTCAAAAAATTGCTTCTGCATCATATATTCAGTTTAGCTCCATGATTTTACAAAGTCCACCTGCAACGAGGGAAAACCCCCTCCTTCTCTCATGCCTTTTATATCCTCGGGATGATATATATCTATATATCTATCTATCTATCTATCTATATATATATATATATATATATATAGGATTTACTTGTGGAATTCAAAACGATTAAACTTCCCCATAATTCTAAAAATAGAGGTTAGTTACAAAAAGGAGTAATGTATAACGACAGTTCTCCTACTTTAAAGGGATCGTTACGAACAGGTCTGATATATCTAGGGATTTTTCCTTCGAATTCCATATGTCCAAATTTTTTTGGAACATACTCAATTCTACCTGAGAATTCATTCCATCTTAGCGATTTCCTCCTTTAGAGTGCTCAACCAGGCTAGTTGATTTTCCCCAACACTCTTGACCGCCTTAGCTCTGATTTCTGTCTTCTGTCGTTTACTCTACTTCTTCTTCACTGCTCACTTGTAGAGTTCGTCTATGTGTCCATTGATGATTAGGTCCCTCATAACAAGATTTAATCTAACCCTTGATTCTGGTTCTGTCATAGGGTCAGTATGGAATTCGGTTGATAATATTTGTGCAATCATCCTTTCTTTCTTACTCATTGATAAGCTCACCATGTTAGTTGAAAACCTTGTTTTACTGGATACTGTTTGATTGGCTTTGTCCATGTCTTCCAAGTTTGCAGAGACCACGATTTTTTTTTCCTTAACTCTACAGAAATCAGGAAATCGATCCAGTTTGAGATGACTTTGCTTATGAATGAGAAAACGATTTCCCAGAGTAGAATAACGCCACCCATATTTGAAGATCGATATTCCTCGAGTTCTAATCATGAATTACTGACAGGATTACTTGTAGGTACATTGGTTTTCCACGCTTTACCAATCTATTTCGAATGATGAGCCTTTGAGTTAGTTATCCAACGACGTTCACCTGACATTTTCAGACGGGAAGTACCTGAATGGGTGACGTGAGTTGATTTTAATAGCCTTCACCTTCCCCCACACAAATTGTTGATTTGACATATTAAACCATGTGACATTGGGGCTTTTGGGAAAATGGTTTCAGGCAGACCATTTTTTTCCTCGATGTACCTCTGAGGGCACCACGCGTCCACGAATAAAACCACAGTAGTTTTCCCCAGCCCACCTTCGCATAATTAAATTCCATGCTTCACCGCCTAATATGGGTCTGGACCATTGATTTGGGCTGCTTCAAGATCCATGGTCTGTCTGATCCTCTCCTTTGCGGTCCCGCTATATTTGTCCACATGCCGCCACATATTACCTAGACCTCCAAATCGCGCCATGTCTTTACATCGCTTTAGTCACCTGCTACATATGAAAATTGGATTTCAAGTGTAATTTTTATGGTGATAACGAAGTGCCTAAGAAAACTGTGTCAAATTGAGATTCCAAGTTTACCTCAAACTATTGGAAGGGTTTTTTCAAAGGATTTGGCACAAATATAAACTTCAACTATTGGAAGGGTTTGTTCAAAGGATGGGAAGATAGAGAGATTCAATTCAGTGATTGAACATATGTTGAGGATGTATGTTATAGATAAGCCATCCAAGTGGGAAGAATATCTGCATTTGGTGGATTTTTCATACAACAATGGGTATCGGGCTTCATTAAATATGAGCCCGTTTGAAGCTTTATATGGAAGATAGTGTAATACTCCAATGAGCTAGGAAAATCCACAGACATAGTAGTGTTTGGGCCAGAGATGCTCAAGGAGATGGAAGAGTAGATAGTGAAAATAAAGAAAAACTTGAAAGAGGCACATTACATGCATAAAAGTTATGCAAAAAAATCCATAATCGATAGATAATTCATAGTGGGAGAACATGTGTTCTTGAAAGTGAATCCCAAGAAGAGCTCACTTAAGATGGACAATTGCACTAAGTTGGCAGCTAGATTTTGTGGGCCATTTGAGATATTGGACATGATAAGGCCAATTGCATACACGATTGCATTGCATGCTTCCATGAATGTGCATAATGTATTTCATGTATCTTTATTGAAAATGTATGTGCATGACCCTAACCATGTTAACCATGTCATTGATTGGAATTTGATTTAGGTGGATCCCAAAAGGGGAATTTCAAGTGGAGCCAATGCGCATCCCGAACCAAAAATTCAAGGTGTTATCGAAAAATACATAGGGTAGGTAAATGTCCAGTGGACTTGTTACAACCTTGAGAATGTGACATGGGAGCTAGAAGATTCCATGTGAGAGGCATACCCATGACTATTCTAATATTTTGATGTAAAAATTGTATATACAGACCCCTGTATGGTGATGTGCAATGATCAGGACAATGAAAAAATAAGGGGGAGGAGAAAGTAACACCCCAGTTTTAATCCTTAGGAATTGTAATGTAATTGTACATATATGTTATATAGGTTGGTGAGCCATATAGTATGGCCAAGAGATGATCTATGTATATTGTATATCAAAGTTATTAATAAAAACACATTGTTGATTGTGATATGAGAGGGATGATAACATTGAGGGGATATGATTCCATGAGAGAGAATTTCCTTATTCCATTGGTCAACTCAATTTGAAGGTCTACCAACTCAACTGCCTAGTTGACCTATCTTTGTAGTCGACTATAATATTATAGTGGTAGACCAAAGTCTAAATATATATTATTTTATTGTGATTTAAATGTGAGAGGGGATTAAGGGTCCCCATAGGGAATAAAGTCTGAAATATATTATTTTATTGTAAACCAAAGTCCACTTACCTTAAAGTATGCTAAAGGAAAAATCAATATGGGAATGCGTGCTAAGGAGTTACATGGAGTTCCATGGTTTCCAAGTGGTAAGTTCAAAACATGCATACTAACTCCCTAGATTTGAGGAATTTGACCATGATTCTTCCTGCGCATTTTTGGATGTGGTTCACTCTCTTGCCATGCATGATTTCACCATTATCCTGCACTAAATTAGCACCATTTTAATTGCAAATGGAAGGATTGAGGGGAGATCCTTTTTGGAATTTAGATTGTAATGTTTGTGATAGAATATGGGATTCCTATTATGTAATTTAGATATTTAATTTCCTGTAGGAATGAGCATGGGATTGTTGTGATTGAGACTCCACAAATAACTAGATTTTTTTGAGCCCCAACATTGAGATTCTTGGACAGTCTATATTGGAGGCCTAGAGGTGAGGATTTTTCTGAGGGACTATAGGGAAAATAAGGGGATTCCATCCTTAGGGTGGTGCAGTATGGGGAAGAGATGTGGGTGGTGGAAAAGGATGCAAGAGTCTATATGTTTTTAATTTTTGGATATTGGTATGTGTGAGGGAGATTAGCCAGTCATAGGAGTCATTTTTTCTTGTGGACTCATATCCCTAGCTCAGGGGTGGATTGTTGTTGAGAGAATTGAAAAAATAGAGCCTATGGTTGGGAGAAACATCCCTCATATGTATCTAGTCTATGACATTATTTCTCATAAGATAAGTGTTATGTTTTCTATGTTATTAGTTGTATTATTTTTGTGTAATTTATTGTTAAAGATGTTGTGAATGCGAATAAATTACATGTTATTATAATTATGTATTATTTACTTGTGAATTGCATGAGATTTCTTGTCATTTAGAATGCATATTTCATTAGCTAACAACACATGGACTTAATGGTAATAGAGTTTTGTGTATTTATTGGTAATTATGTTGAATTGTGGGAAATTGAGGGGAAATTTCCAGTACCCCACCATCCTAGCAAGAAAATGGGTGCTCAAGTAAGTTACAAGATAAATTATCTACCAAGCAATGTAGCCAACTATTACCAAGCACACACATCTATCCATCCTAGTGAAATGTGGACATTGGGTCCAATTGGTTCCTTGTCACCTCAATTTTGATTCTAGTTGCTCCTTTGGTTCCATGTATTCATTTTGCTACTTTGATATCTTCATGCATTGCTTTAAGTTCTCCATGTGCTTCCATAATGGGTGCCTTCATAGTTTCATGTTGATCCATAGTAAGTTTTTTGGCACTCATGACCTTTCCTTGATGACTATTGTTTCGTTGGGTGGTGTGGGAGGTGATATACAACAACCTTAGCTATTAGTTCTTCTTTCTTTGACTCTTAAACATGTGGTTCCTTTGATTCATTTAGCTTTGTAGCTTCTTCTTTCTTTTTATTCCCTTCCCAAGGATTTTATTCATGTTATTATGTAGGTTCTTCTTTTGATTCAACCTTAGACTCTTCATTTGATGTGTTAGTAGGTACTGCAATTATTTTCTTTGCACACACTTCTTCAGGTGCTCCCTTGGGCCCTTCTTATTTAGTAAGAGAAATATCCTACAATGTAATTTTCTTTTTCATATACCAAAGCTTCAAAAACTTCTTTTTCACATTAATATTAATTGTACCAAGTCCATCCAAGGATATCCCAAAATGATATCCACATCATGCATATTTGTAGCATGAAAATATGAATGCAATGTATATTTATCCATAGTAATATTTAAATATTTAAAAATTTGAACATTCTCACCCTCAACTCTTGTGCCTTGAATATGCTTTGCATGAACTTGCAATCTTTTAACCAAGTTAGCATTGATGAAATTATGCTTGCTACTAGGGTTTATAGAAATGATAACATTTTCTTGTTGAATATATCCATGAACTTGTAAAGGAAGTTTGTGCACGAAAATAGACCCTTAATTATTTCGTTATCATTCTTCACCACATGATACCACATGTTTAAAAGTACTTGTTCACATGTTTCATTTGAAAGTTCCCTCATATTGTAATGGTTAAGCAAATTCCACCATTTGGGATAGTATTCTCTTAAATTATTGTATACTCAATTTCTCCATTTCCCTCCCCATACCAACTTCCTTTCTTTTATGTATTTGTCAATACTAGGGCCATCCATTTTTCTTGTAAAATTGACCTTGCTTGCTATAACCCAAATATAGAACTAGGGTTTTGAATAAATAACTTACTTTTTAATGGAGTTCCTTTTTGCAATGAGGGTTTGAGGGGATAATTTAAAATAATCACAACTTCTATGATACTTTTTTTTATTAGCTATCATGTATAGAATTATGAAATACCATAACCACTCTTCATCTAGTGGCATTGGTTTGAATGAAATTTGGAAATTCTATCAAAATATATCTGATCTACAATCTACGTGGTCATCACTAGAAAAACCCTAAAATAGTTTTATTTTAAGTTAGTGATAACTCCCCTTCTTGAACTCTGATTTGGATGATTTGTTTTTTGAAATTAGGGTATTTTTTGATAGGAATTAAGATCTACAACTTTTTTCTTTAGATTTTACATAGAAAGTTTCAAAATTCAACTGATTGTTGCCATCCTCTTTTTCTTGTGAAAAAGTGCAAAAAGAAAAAAAATCTTCCACTTTGGGTCCAAGAAAGAGCTCTGATGCCACTTAAAGAAAACCTCGATAGATATAATATAGATATAAATCCTTAATTTTTAGAATAAAACCTCAACTTTAGAAATTCCCAATGCATTCACACCATAAACAACACAATAATATAGATAAGAACTCTTAAGGTAGGGTAACACCATTGATTACTCATTATGGAAGGAATTACTCCATAATCCATTCTTGCTACAAAAAAATGCATACACCATATCTCAATACAATGATACTCATGTGTATTTATACTTTCTCATGAATATTTCTAGGGGTTTATGACAATTGTCCATTATTATTATATTATTTCCTCTGAATATCTAGTGGGCCTATTTATTATCCATCAACTATCAAGTGGGTCTATTCCTTGATTTTGGCCACATTACATTCATATCCCCTTGGGTATCTCCCTAGGTACATTAAAATATGGGTCCTTTTCATTCATACTTTCTATGAATTCAAAATCTACCATTGTTTTGACTTCTACAAGGTTTACATCAACATTCCCTAATCTACTAATAGTGTAGATTCTATACTAGTTTTAAAGGCACAACTAAATGGGGGAGAAAACTAACCTATGGCTCTCCATAATTTCCAAGCATTTTTTTGGTAATATTTTTACATTAGAGGGCCAAATCTAGAATCATATCCCTTACTTCGTATCCTACAATTTTGATATTTAGTATAAATTATTTACCCATTCTGATTCTCTTTTTCTTTCCCAACTTGTTTGAATACCTCTCTAGTAAGGGGGTGATGTTTTTTGGTTCTATCTACTCTCTTCCCATTGATTTAATGATGACATATCACAACTTATAAAATAATTTTTCGTCATCTAACACCTTAAGAAATTTTATGAGAAAGTCATTCCATGACTCCTTTGTTTCTTGGGTCTTGGTTGAACTTTTAATGCAACTCTCTTCTCTAAAGAATGGTTGGTCACTCCGATTTTTTGTGGTATCAATTGTTCCTTTAAATAACAATTGCATATTCTTGTAATATGTATATGCCTTCCCTATAAAACTATTTTTATTTTTTTGCATCGAAGCCCATGTTATTTGGTGTTGCTTTATGAATCTAAAATGGTGGTTTTGAAGCTTGGTCGCAAATGGTGCAAGCATCCCCTCTGGTCACTACATTAAGATTTGTGACTTTATTGTTTCATAATTTGAATATAATGAGGTTAGTGTTCCTTTATCTAGCACTAGCCTCCCATTTTTCCAGGAGTCTGGGGTAATCCTCTGTAGCATGGCCTATGGCTCTACATTATCCACATCTATTTCTTCTTACTAAAGGATAGTTTCTTGAGATGTGTCATATCTCATCACACTTATAAAAATTCTAGTTCTACCTCCAATTTCATCTCCTTTGAAACCTCCTCCACCTTGACCATGGCCACCATTTGAATCATCATTGGCCCTCGCCTCGACTCTAAATGAGTTTTTTTCAAACCTGTCTATGAGGTTCTATACAACCCTATTTTTTTCATTTTATGTGTATTTTCTCATCAAAAATCATAAAACAAGGTCATTGGGGATAATTAGTAATTCTATAGGATGGGGTACAACTGCAAGGAATGACCATATGTCCTATATATTTCACAATATTCATTCAATATTAKTTCTAGAAAGGGGCCATGTAAAGGGTTGGTCAAGCTCCTCCTCTTAGCATAGCTCACACACTTGGTGTTATTATGTCTTACATATGGTACACCACACTTGGTCATGACCTATCTTATCCTTGGTCAATTCTCGTATTTGTTTTGTGGGAGTTGCAATTGGATTTGAACTTACGTCATATTTGGAGTTGTGATGGAAGCAAAAATCACTACAAAATGACTAAAATAGGTGAGAGGATATCTCACCATCGATTCAATCCTCATTTTCTACTCTAGAGATTTTTTTTACAAAGTCCATACTTACTGCATGAAGGGAAGACTAGTTAGAGGTAGGATCCCTCCAACGAAACATTCCTTATGTTGAGTGTCATGGATCTAGTAGTTTAACCTTCTCATAGACTATTTTGATATTTGGTCATACTCCCATGTGATCTCCCCTACAATTTGCTTGTTGTATTTCAACTATACACAACTTTTCTATTCTTTCTTTGGTTTCTGGAACTCTACGATGAATGCTTGTTTGACTTTGTTTATCATCCTATTGATGCCTTGTGTAATTCTCTTTACATATTTCATATACAACTACAGAGAAAAAAATTTCAATGTTATCTTAAACTCAATTGATTTTGTTTGAGTAGTCACAATATTCTTATCACTCCATATTGCTTCACCTAAAAATCAGTGTTGCTTGGCAGAATTTTTCTACTACCTTCTATGTTTCTTTCTTTACGTTAGCTACAATGTTGTATACTAAGATATGGATTAACGAGATTTAGAATTAACTCATTGTGATTAGAATGCATAATGGGTGGTGTAGGTACTATGATGGGTCCAACGCCTTCTGGGGCTACCACACGTCCATTGGTTCTTCTTCTTCCTCGCCAAATAAGTAGAATATATCAACATTTTTATTGTTGGGTTGTGATTTTTGCATCAAAATTCTTGTTGACTAGTTCATCAGATATATCATCATGTGTATCCTCATGCTACAGTGTTTTCAATCCATCCATTTATACTTCAATTTCCAACCTTAGGGCTCCTTCAACTTATCCCTCAAATATCGTGGGCATCCTTGCACTTTTCCTTTGTTTAATGGAATCTTCTTCCACCAACTGTTACACATTATTTTCATCACCACTTTGACCGTTAATGATGTAAACCTATCTGTAGCCTTCAGAGGGGTCAGTGGCCTGAATTCCTAAAGAAAGAAGGGAGAAGAACTTTTCATGAGAGAAGAAGTTGTATTTTCCTTTGTAAAAACCCTATTTTGGAGGATTTTTGTAGGCTGTTATATATGCAAGGTGCGGAAATGCCTGATTTCTGAACCTTTCTCTATAGCTAGGGTGCAGAGTTTATGCAGGTTGCACTATAGCTAGGGTACAACAGCCTCCGTATGTGGGAAAAAACGAGCATTTTCTCAATGCTTCTATAAGGAGAATCTTCTATGGTGAGGTGGCTTCCGAATGGTTTGGATCTTACTCGCTTTCATGATTTAGTGGGATCATCCTAACCTCCTCACTTTATGCTCTTCAGCTTATAAAAGGAGAGGAAATCTCATGGAGAAAGTTAGCTTGATTGGGTTGGAAAGTTCTTGAGCCTTTGAGATTAGAAATTTGGCTTCAAATTGTTAGCTTAGTATATTGGCTTTGGGATTTGCTTTGTCAAGATAGATTGTGACTAGCTATTAGATCCACAGTCTCAAAATCCATTGGAGCAAGAAGTGTGTGGGAAGCAAGGAACTGTTGGGAGGAACCTTACGACATCAAGGCATCCGATTGTAATCTTTCTTCCTATTATTAATATAATACGGTGGCATGCTTCTTTCCCATAGAATTATCTTTATTTTATTGCATAATTCTTTGATCATATGCATAGGTTGTCATTGAATATATTCTCTATGCTTTCACTTTGGTTGGTTTGTGTCTCACTGCAGAATTAGTATCACAAGAGCACCAGAGCGAAACGGGAACAACAAAGACATAAGGAAGCGACACTTAAAGGTATGTCTTTCATCCTTTGTTTGGTAGTAAATTCAATGATTAGAGCCTAGGGAAAGTGCCATGTTCTATCTTGTTTTGTTCTAGATCTAGGTGGATCTAGGGAGATTAGTTTATGTCCGCATTTACCGATTTATCCTACAACAAAATTGGCGACTCCACTGGCGAAACAGATTGTTTTCCTAGTTTGTCTTGCTTTCTTTCTTTGATTGCTTGGATTCTATTTTCTGAGTCACTGGGAGATCCATCTTGACTCTCTGACTATTAAACTTTACTAGAAAACCTTCTTAATTTTTAWTTTTTTCCATTTTTGTTTAGTTTCAGCACCCTGCTTTGAGGGACAGTGCGGCGACTTAGGATTTCCACACTCTGCCTGTTTAGACCAGTGTGGACACTCCACACCCTACCCATATATGGCCTGTGGAAATCATGGATTTCTGCACTGTGTTAATCCACAACCTACGGAAATTTGGAATCTTCTTTCAGCCATCTTTTCCTTATTTTTTCTTTGTTGGCTTTTGAAAGATTTGGTCTCTTGCTTTGAGTGTCTTTCAATTACACAACATTGTTTTTTCTTTAGAATTGTTTGGTGAAAGAACTTATTTTTCTTTTATTGAATAGTTCGTGTTAAAAGAGAAAATTGTTTGGGTTGCTTTGTTTCATGTCGATTTTCTATTTCCTTTAGCTATCTTTGAAACAAAAAGTTTTAATTTCTTGCTTTATATTAGATTGGGGGAATCCTTGCATTTGAAGTAGCGAAATTGCATGAATCTTGGCATTTTTTGGTCTTAAATTCTAAAAAATTTTGCCCCTCATGGCTGGGGGGGGGCATGAATCGTGTATTGGTGTACAGTCTATTTTTCTCATTTCTTGAAGATATTGATATTGATGAGTTTTAAAATTTTGGGACATTGGGCATATGGGAATGATAAAAAAAATTATCCTTCTCGTAGCATAACTTTCATCGAAATGAAAAGATTGCATCTTCATCTCTTTGCATAACTTTCGAGTCGGTCAAAACACCATATTGTCCACACCATTTTCCTCTTGAGTAACAACAACCATAAAATAAAGCGCTTATAAAAATTGATCAGACATTTTTTATATTTTCTGGTAGAAAACCTACATTAGATTAGTTGTAGGGCTTTGGAATAGGTGTGAAAGGTAACTTTCCAAAGCTGAAAACAAACATAGAATCTTGAGTTAAGGAGCGATGAAATCCACTTATTACATTTTGTCCTGGGAAGCCCTTCTACAACGAGGGTCAATCACGAGGTTGCATTGAGACTGGCAGAGTTACTCACCCTTCTTTGTTGGTCTTGGTGTAGAGATTGCACGTATTATGGGGGTCTTTTGAAGGTATATCCACAATGATGAGTGGAAGTCTTTCAATTTGATTTTGGGTTAGATACCCTGCCCTTGTGTGTTGATCGGATTGTCGACTATTTACCCAGGCATCACTGTCGTAATTGGTAACCTTAGTGGCCTATCTCTTTAGGGTCTTTACACAAGGTGACTGTGGAGGGGAAAGTCTTCACGGTACCTGGAATCGACGTTGGCCAAACTCACTCGGGCTCCTTGGAGGGTATACCCACGATTATGTGTGGGAGCTTG
>SNQJ01S0033971.1:35720-46774 GCA_010110895.2 Picea sitchensis | reverse complement strand
CCCCTCTTTGTTTGAGTCAAGTCCTTCGTCTAGTATTTGAAGCTTCCTTTCATCCAACTTTGCAGTTGGATGAATCGAACCTTGGGAGGCAATGCTTCTAGCCTCTGGACTTCATGATGAAGTTGAGCCGCTAGTTTCTTAAGTTGGGGGCTAAGTACCAACCATCCACATGTTATGCCTTGGGAAGTTCCAAGCATAGTTTCCCATGGTTCAATCTTGTGTAAAAATGAAACCAAGTCCAAGCATAGTTTCGGCTAGTTTTAAGCTTGTGTAAAAATAAAATCTATCCTGAGCATAGTTTTGTTTTGTTTTAAATCTTGCGTAAAAATGAAAACAATCCCGAGATTGGTCTTTTTTCTTTCTCATGCTCGTAAATACATGAGAATAAGTTCTCGAGCTTGGTCTTTGTTCTTTCTCATGCTCGTAAATACATGAGAATAAGTTCCCGAGCTTAGTCTTTGTTCTTTCTCATGCTCGTAAATAAACGAGAATAAGTTACTGAGCTTAGTCTTTGTTCTTTCTCGTGCTCGTAAATATGTGAGAAGGTAACCGAGTATACTTTTATCACTTTTTCGGACTTGTAAAGGTTATACGAAAAAGGAACCCCCTGGAGTTCCCTTTAAGATCTTTTAAGACTCTCTAAACATGAAAAGATTTCCGAGCGACCTTGTTCTTTTCACACTCGTTAAAGTATTTGAAGAAAACGTCTTTTGAGTGATAGTTTATCTATTTTTTGGTCTCATCAGATTACTTTATGAAAAAGGAACCGAGAGAGTTCTCTTTAAGTTTTTTCCAAACTCTCTAAACATGAAAAACCCCTGAGTTTTCTTTCTTTGGACTCATTAAACAAGCATCGAAAGACCCATATGAGAACGAACCACTCCTTCCTAGGGTTCGTTAAACATACTTCGAGGGACTCATCTGAAGGATGAGCTTACATTACAAGCATATTTTATCCTCCTCAAGCTTGCATAAAAATAAAGAGGTACTTGCTAGAAATGGTGGGGGAAAATTTGAGAAAGAAATGTGTCTAAACCTGTATTCCGTGGAAGAGTCACTTTTGAACATGAAACCCTTTCACTCGCTTTGTGTCTAGGTTGGAAAATCCACTTGTCTCTTGATCATACTCCTTTATAAGATTACAAATTGGTATGTGATCCCTATTGTTGAGTCAATGTTTCCAAGATAGTTGTCGTGTCATCAATATGTTCAAAGAGAAGTTCAACCCGGAAAGCCTTCTATTGCATTGGCCATTTCTGCAGTCCTTAAAGCCTTCTATTGCGTCGGCCATCCCTGAGTCAGTCCTGAATCACTTGTTACTCTGATCTACATCAAATCTTGTCACTTGTTTCGTTTCATTGATGTGGGATACATTAAGGCCCTCCTATGATGGGTATTTTTCTATCGACTTCAACTCATTGTCCAGGAATTAGAATTAGAAACTAATTGGTACCTTGGAACTTGCATGCCTCAATGGAAGGTTTCCTCACTTTCGACAGTGGGTTTTCATTATTGACCCTTGATCGGAAGATTCCTCCGAGTGTTCGACCTCAACTCATTAACTCACATTCGTTGGATTGTACTAGAGTACCTTGGGAGTCATTGACATTAATGGTGATTTCTCTCGCACTTGTTAACGATATACACTAATGACCGGTAATCAGGTGGTTTCTACCATGTTCGACTTCAACACCTGTAATCACATGGCTAGATTCGTACTATAGAGTGGTGGAGATGAAGACCCTGGATCTTTTCTGAAATATTCAAGTTGCATTGGAGTATATTCGGTTTGTACTGTTGCATAGATCCACAGTGTATGTCTCATGGCTATGTTCAAATTTGAGTCTTTAACACATAGATCCACAATGTATTTTTTGTGGCTATGTTAATATTTGAGTCATATTGGCATGGATCCACAATGTATGTTTGGTGGCCATGAACTGTCTTACTTGACATAAATCTTCACATGTCGACATTTATGCTTTGAGTCATTTGTATTATGAGTATGGGAATGCCTACCTCAGTGATGATATATTATTGTATTGTATTTCCTTGTTTGTTGGCAGGTTTCCAACTGAATGTTCCTTGTTCCCTACACACACTCGACAAAGTAGATCAGTTATCACTATGTTCTAACTTCATACTTTGGGGGGCTCTCTATTACACATTATTTTCGTCACCACTATGACCGTTAATGATGTAAACCTATATGTTGCCGTTAGAGGGGTCAGTGGCTTGAATTCCTAAAGAAAGAAGGGAGAAGAACTTTTCCTGAGAGAAGAAGTTGTATTTTCCTCTGTAAAAACCCTATTTTGGAGGATTTCCGCAGGCTGCGATATATGCAGGGTGCGAAAATGCCTGATTTCTGCACCTTGCTCTATAGCTAGGGTGCGGAGTTCCTGCAGGTTGCACTATAGCTAGGGTGTGATGGCTTCCGTACGTGGGAAAAAATGAGCATTTTCTCAATGCTTCTAGAAGTAGAAGCTTTTATGGTGAGGTGGCTTCCGAATGGTTTGGATCTTACTCGCTTTCATGATTTAGTGGGATCATCCTAACCTCCTCACCTTATCCTCTTCAGCTTATAAAAGGAGAGGAACTCTCATGGAGAAAGTTAGCTTGATTGGGTTGGAAAGTTCTTGAGCCTTTGAGATTAGAAATTTGGCTTGAAATTGTTATCTTGGTATGTTGGCTTTGGGCTTTGCTTTGTCAATATAGATTGTGAATAGCTATCAGATCCACAGTCTCAGAAGCCATTGGAGCAAGAAGTGTGTGGGAAGCAAGGAACTGTTGGGAGGAACCTTACGACATCAAGGCGTCTGGTTGTAATATCTCTTCCTATTATTAATATAATACAGTGGCATGCTTCTTTCCCATAGAATTATCTTTATTTTACTGCATAATTCCTTGATCATATGCATAGGTTGTCACTGAATATATTTTCTCTACTTTCACTTTGGTTGGATTGTGTCTCACTGCAGAATCAGTATCACAAGAGCACCAGAGAGAAACAGGAACAACAAAGACATAAGGAAGTGACACTTAAAGGTATGTCTTTCATCCTTTGTTTGGTAGTAAATTCAATGATTAGAGCCTAGGGAAAGCGCCATGTTTTGTCTTGTTTTGTTCTAGATCTAGGTGGATCTAGGGAGATTAGTTTATGTCTGCATTTATCGATTTATCCTACAACACCAACAACCCCCACCCTTGTAATCATCAATTGACATTTTCTCCCCTCTTCCTTAGTTTTCCAATTCTTATAGTCATGACCCACTACTTCCTCCATTACTTATATCCCTTAGAATGATTCTTTGGTTCATGAATTGATCTCATCTATATTAAACACTACTAATTGGTTATTATAAAATTCCTAAAGGCTTCATCTACTCTCTCTCTTATTTGGGTTTCCTCCATGGTTTTTGGCTCCCCTTTATAAACTTTCATCTTCACCTCTTAGTGTGGAGCTTACACTTCCATCTCCTTTGGTGAAAAAGGAAAAAACTTCTCCTCACCAAAAATATATTTACCTAAGTAGGGAGTTATTTCACTAAATTTCCCCTTGGTCCTCTTATAAACCATTCTTTAGCTCAAGAAAAATATTGATAATGCTCTACTGCACATTCTATGACACAAGCTTCCAATGCATTTTTAACCCAAAAGTCTACAATGATTTATGTAAGATTGTCACAATGCATCCAAGTTCTGGGTGTTCCAAGTTACATTCTTCCCTTATCTCCCTATCAATATTTTGGGTTCTCCTCAAGTATTTTTAGGCATTCAAATGGGTTCACAAGGAACTTGACCTAGATTATCTCATAGAGGTTAATAAATAGTTTCTTTTCCTTAAATTGTTGTTGTGTCCATCCAATTAGAGGAGCATTTTATCTTGAGAAGAGATCCATCCTCTAATTAACCCAATCTTAAAGATCTTGCTTCATGAACTTATTTATTACTATGTCATGGTCTCCTAATTTTGATTGCGGGGTCCCGACAAGGGAACCATTTGTTGGCTCTATTTAGCAGACTAGGGTCAACAATGTTGTACAATAAAGGGATTATAGTCTAGCACCAACATATCAATCCTTGAGAATAGGGAAGGTATAACTTGAGGTGCCTTGCTAGACTTAAGATTTATGGGCGAAAGCTAACATGTGAGAATCACAATTATCTCTACCTCCATCCTTTACTAAACAATCTATCCATTCATAACATTCATTGTTAGACTTATATTATATAATTAATTAGAGTATACCACATACACAACCATCCATTAACGTACATAAGANCTCCCTATCAATATTTTGGGTTCTCCTCAAGTATTTTTAGGCATTCAAATGGGTTCACAAGGAACTTGACCTAGATTATCTCATAGAGGTTAATAAATAGTTTCTTTTCCTTAAATTGTTGTTGTGTCCATCCAATTAGAGGAGCATTTTATCTTGAGAAGAGATCCATCCTCTAATTAACCCAATCTTAAAGATCTTGCTTCATGAACTTATTTATTACTATGTCATGGTCTCCTAATTTTGATTGCGGGGTCCCGACAAGGGAACCATTTGTTGGCTCTATTTAGCAGACTAGGGTCAACAATGTTGTACAATAAAGGGATTATAGTCTAGCACCAACATATCAATCCTTGAGAATAGGGAAGGTATAACTTGAGGTGCCTTGCTAGACTTAAGATTTATGGGCGAAAGCTAACATGTGAGAATCACAATTATCTCTACCTCCATCCTTTACTAAACAATCTATCCATTCATAACATTCATTGTTAGACTTATATTATATAATTAATTAGAGTATACCACATACACAACCATCCATTAACGTACATAAGAATAAATAACAATGGAAGACTACATCACAATGAAGAATACATAATCAAAATACAACATAGTGACAATAACCAAATTTTGAATCATAGCTTATTATTGCACATAGGAGTCACAACTCAATAAAAAACTAGACTCAACATTCTCTCTATCATATGCTTGTTAACCCTTTATAGGAAGAAGCCTTTACATATTTTTATAACTTCTATCCTTAGGTGTTGGGGTCCCTTTAGGTTGTTGGCTTATTGATAGTGTAGTAAGGATTTTGTATTACTTGAGTGTTCCTTTGTTCTTCAATGCCCTATAATATTCTATTAGTTGGCTTGTCAAAACTCAAGATCTCTTCTTGATTCTATATTTCCTACCTCCCACGTCATCAGGGATGATTTTAAGGATAGAAATTTATTTTAAAATTTAGAAACCTTGGCGAATCTTACTAATCCTTCATATGCAAACTATAAAATGTTTGGCGATATTTTTGTAAAAATATTCAAATTTCCAAGGATTTAATATAGTTTGTATAAATTTTGGCAACTTTTAAGGTAAAATAATTTTATCCTATAGAATTTGGGCGAATCATTTCTAGAATAGCAAATTGTTTTTTGGGAAAAACCATAGAAAGTTAGCCCACGAGCGAAATTTAGCCCCTAAAATCATCCTTGCACGTCATGCATCTTCCTTTATTACTACTAATTGCTTCTAATTCTAGGTGGCGTAGTGTAGACCCTATTATCTATAGAGTCAATGATATCGTTCCTTCATAAAAAAAGAAGTGACCAACACTTTTCACACTTGACACATCCCACTTGATGAAACTTCGAGTTCTATAATCAATATGGTATGTTTGGTCAAGTATGGGTAGCAACATACTTGTTGTTGAAACCTTCATTGTTATATTTTTTCTTCATATTAGTTGGCTTGTCAAAACTCAAGATCTCTTCTTGATTCTCTAATTCCTACCTCCCACGTCATGCATCTTCCTTTATTACTACTAATTGCTTCTAATTCTAGGTGGTGTAGTGTAGACCCTATTATCTATAGAGTCAATGCTATTGTTCCTTCATAAAAAAAGAAGCGACCAACACTTTTCACATTTGACACATCCCACTTGATGAAACTTCGAGTTCTATAATCAATATGGTATGTTTGGTCAAGTATGGGTAGCAACATACTTGTTGTTGAAACCTTCATTGTTATATTTCTTCTAATGCTCCTCATACAATTAATAGTTGAGTTCATCTATAAGGAATTATAATCCAACATGCCAAGTTGAAATCCCTCCTCAAGTTCCATAGTGTACTTCATTGCAAAGTTCCATTATTCAACAATGTCACAAATGACATATTCCTTTGCTACAACTACCAACATCAATACATCTTGATGAATAAAACTACGTACATGTGGTACTCTTACTACCATCTTTATGGGAATAAATTCATTCCCATTTTTCGTCTCTATGCTATAGCCACAATATAATATATCACCCTTTCCATTTGAATGATTGGTACAATATCAAACTTAGGAAATTTTCTACTTGTAGGAGATTGTTCTTCTTGTACTTCCATAGGAATGACAAGATTATCCACCTCTTGTTGAGCTTTAGTTAAAACTTGTAGATTATTATCAACTTCATCATCTCCATTTATGCAATTCTTTTCCTACTCGTCCTCCTTCTTAAACTCTTTACTTTCAACTATTATAAGAGAGATTGATCCTTCCTATCCCAACTTCATCTCCTCCTCAACTGTCATCAAAGGAGTGATTTCATCAACTCCCGAACTGATTGTGTCATCATTCATAAATTCCTTTTACAACTACCCTTTTACTGAAATTCAAGGGAGAATTTTCTCCACCCACTTTGGAGCCATAATTCTCTACCTCAATATTGTCCAAATTTGATTGTTTGTTCAACATATCCACATTTTCTTCATTAATTGTTTTTATTTATTCTCCCATCAATGGAATAATGTATTATATTAACTCTGTAACATTTTTCTCTCCATCTTTATTTTCCTCTTTTGCATACACACTCTTCTAAGACATGCGAACAATTCTCTCTATTGGTCTTCTCTTAGTGCCTAGTTCATTCTTCTCCAAGTTATAATTTGGTGTCTTCAACCTTTTAGACCTCTCTAATGTTTTCTCTTGTTTTTTTTGACACCATACTTTTTCTCCAACTTGTCCAACCTTTGTAGCAATTTGACCATATTAACATATGCAATCCTCTTACCCACCACATGTAGTATATGTAGAAATTCACCCTTCCTTAACAATATACTTTTTGTAGCCAATGATCCCTATGGAGCTACCTACGACTCAACAACTGAATCACAATATGACACCCATAGACCAATATAATGCTCATTGGCATTTAGAATGCACTTATATGCATACTTATACTCCTAAGAGCAAGCAACTAGTTCTTCTCCTTGAACCTAGTCTTCAAAACAACCAATCAAGACTTAGTAACATAAAGGGAACTCGTTGGGAGTGTCTCACCTCTCTTCTCTGCAACTAATAAGTTTTCTCCACACAATTTTCTCAATATCCATTATTTGTGTGTTTCTGGAAGGCTTCTCTCCCACAAACCACAACTTGACTATCTTCCTCTTCCTCCAACAAAAAAATCTTCTTCTTTAAATAGTATACCCAAAGAGCTCATGAAATGAGTACATGTTTTGATACCAACTGATGCAATGCAAATATAGCAAACAAAAATTGAACCTCTTAGCTCACACAATACCAAGGAAAATAGAGCATTCAATAAAACTTTTAAAACATCACAATAGATCCAAGAAAATGAGTTTATTTATTGCTATGAAACACATCACCTTTTCAAAACAAATATTTACTAACACTTATATAAATGACTCATAAACCCATCTCAATGGATTAGAGGCCATTTGAAATCCCCAAAAACTACCACACTCTTGCAACTAAAGGCATGCAAGCCAATACTGTACATCAGAGTGCATATGCTAGTTGATCCTACACTTACTTTCCTCCCCACATATAACTCAACATAATCCAATTAACCACTATTGGCTAACTCTACCACCAATACACTTGGAGCCAATTTCCTCCATTAACTACTATTTCAAGTCTCATCTCCATTTTAAATAGAGAATTTCTAAAATATTCCCCTCAAAATTTTGTTACAAGAATAATTTAATGCCATGAGGGAGATCCACTTCCTTCATTTACATATGTGCAACCATCATAAATGTCATGCTTTTTCTTACTTCTTATCCATATAATAGTCTTTTGTCGATGATTTTATTCTTTTGATAGGCTTTTCTTTATTGTGGTTAACAATTTTCTTTCTAACATCCAAATCCTTTAATGATGTCCACATTACTATGGCACATAAGCAGTCCTAAACATGTAACAAGGGAAATACTTCTCCAAAAACATTCATGAATGATGTCTAAAGGACCAAAGAGAAAGATCCATTACAAATAAAAAATGACAATATACCAAGTAGAAAATACACAATCTAGAGGTCAAATAACTCTCTCTCATGATGTGAAGATTGTTTGTGGTTGATAACCAAGACTACACTATACCACCTAGAAACATGTTCTATATCTCACATCAAAATCAAAATTGTGCATCTTTACAAAAAAAAATGGCATAACAAGATCACCTTAGCCACAAAGTTGATTTCATTGGGACCATAAGCTATACCTAACGTATACCTAAAGGTAGACGATGTGATTTGATATAAGTGTATTTGAGGGCATGAGTGTATTGTTCCCCACAAAACAATATTAAAATCTTCTCTTTACCTTTGATAATGTGCTCCTTGTAGGCTCCTCATTTGAGATAATAGTTCATCCCTCGAATTACCTTTTTGAACACTCTGGCTCGTAACTTCTAAAAAGATTTTAACTGATGTTGGCTTAGGCCAATTTACAATTATTTCAAATTTGGAAGGATCTATCTTTAGTTTACCACCTCCTACATTATGACCTAAGTAAACCATTGAGGTTTTTCTAAATTCTCACTTTGACAATTTTACATACATAAAAATGGGCAAATTAATATGAAAATGGAAAATTTGAACAAAGCTACTCCACAAAGTTATAAAAAATGTACAAAGTATGCATGAATACCTATGTTATAGTCCACGTTATAAGTGTATTTGAGGGCATGAGTGAAACCCTTAGGTCTAGGGCAAATTAATGTGAAAATAGAAAGTTTGAACAAAGCTACTATACAAAGTTATAAAAAATGTACAAATGAATACCTATGTTATAGTCCGCGTAGAGACTTGCATTCTATAACTTTTGTTGTTATAGTGACCACCCCAAATCAATAAAATGGTCATAATTATAACTTAATATAATATTTTCCTTACTATTTCGTTTTGTCTTGCACTAAAGTGTTTAGATTGTGACATTCCGTACATAACAAACTATTGAAACCACTCATAACGCAAGTAGGAATGGGTGGGCTCTAAGATTTGCACATGCTAATGAGATAGGCTTGGAGAAAAATAATTACCTTGATAGTTTTATAATCACTTTAAGGTTGTGATTGCTTGATATTATATATATATTTTTAAAGATAATTATTTAATATATATATATATATATATTAATAAGAGATTAGAGTGTAATGGGGTAGTATTTAGTTTTATATATGAAATTAAAGTTAAATAATATTATAAATTACATGATCTCATTAAAAATAGATATAGTATAATTCATGATTCATGATCTCATTAAAAATAATTCATAATTATAATTTAGGTTTAGTATAAAGTATATGATCTCATTAAAAATAGGTTTAGTATAATTCATGAATGGGTCAAGACAAGTTTTAAGAACTTATCTTCTTTGAACATAAAAGTTAAAAAACAATAATCCAAAATTAAATGATGAATAAGATGAAAAATTCAATTTAATTTAAAATTAATTGTCAATAACAAACAACTTATCTTCTTAAAACATAAAAATACTAGATAAAGATGAAAATCCACCCTTTATGGAGTACCAATTAATTATTTCCACTCACCACATTAATTATTTCACTAGATCAAATTTTGTTTACACACTACACCACTGTACAGATTACATTACAGTATTAAGTAACCTTTAACCTTTTTACAGCTTTGAATAAAGAATATCACTAGAAAAGAGAATCAATAATGACAAACTAAATCCAGATACATGACAAACTAAATCCATATACATTATATTACATCCTTACCAACCCCCAAAACTCAGACTCTGGATATAACACAGTATCAGTTTCATCTTCTACTCAATGGGAAAGAGAATTTACATCAGCTTTCAACTGGTGGCCCTTTCCTTTTACGTTCCAACTTGGAATTACATACCACTTACTTTTCTTCAACACATCTTTCACAAACATGCTGTGATGAGAGAGAAGTGGTGGACTGTGGATCTTCGCTTGTTTGTATTTAATGGAGGGCACGGCACCTTCAACTAGCTGTGACTGTTCTTAATTAATATATATATTATAGAATTGATAGATGTTTACGCACACCAGACTTTTTTAGTTTGAAAGGCAAACTTTTGTTTACAGAAAACAAAAAAAAAGTTGTCTACAAAAGTGCCAGTGAAGTTGTTAGGCTGCATTTTTATATATCCTTTCCTGATATTACCTGCAGATATTACAACCAGAAGGAAACATTTCTCATTGAAATTTCATCACACAGAGGTAGCATTACAATGATTGAAAGGATTGTGGCTCCCATGTGCCCCAACTTCCCAGCCTTGAACTTGGGTTGCCGTTTGGTGATGGGATTGATCACTGAGTGCCAGCTTGGTGGCTTTATGTCATTTGAATTGATAGATGTTTACGCACACCAGACTTTTTTTAGTTTGAAAGGAAAACTTTTGTTTACAGGAAAAAACAAAAAACAAAAGTTGTCTACAAAGTGCCAGTGAAGTTGTTAGGCTGCATTGATTTTATCTATTCTTGCTGGTATTACCTGCAGATATTACAACCAGAAAGAAACATTTCTCATTGAAATTTCATCACACAAGGTAACATTACAATGATTGAAAGGATTGTGGCTCCCATGTGCTCCAACTTCCC
Organism: Picea sitchensis; assembly: GCA_010110895.2. Classification (NCBI taxonomy): domain Eukaryota; kingdom Viridiplantae; phylum Streptophyta; class Pinopsida; order Pinales; family Pinaceae; genus Picea; species Picea sitchensis. Next base: position 35,876 of record SNQJ01S0033971.1, on the reverse strand, counting down.
AGCCTTGAACTTAGGTTGCCCTTTGGTGATGGGATTGATCACTGAGTGCCAGCTTGGTTGCTTTATGTCCTTTGCAAAATGATGAGACATTAGGTTTTATGATGCTTTCATATTTCCATTGCAATGCTATATAATGGGTTTCCATTTTTTGAAGCA
>SNQJ01S0033971.1:21237-34555 GCA_010110895.2 Picea sitchensis | reverse complement strand
CCTAAGGTTGTGTTTAGTGATAGATTGTGCAAAAGAAAGAAGACTTGGATGCGGCAAAATAACAAATGGTTTAGTAAATGGGGCATTTGCTTGAGCATGTGTCCTACAAAGAGTAAAGAGATAAAAACTTTTGTTATGGATAAATTCCACCAACGTACTTGGGAGAAAGAGCTAGGGAGAAAGAAGAAGTACTACATTGAAGAGTTTAACTCCACTCATAACCATCAACAAAAGGCGTACATAGGGGCCAATATTTCTTGGAGATCTAAAATTCTTATTGCTCAATTAAGAACTAATTCTCATTAACTCCGTTGTGAAATAGGGCCCTGGAAAAGACCAAAAGAAAGGTGGGAAGAAAGAGTATGTATTTTGTGCTCGTCCTGAAAAGTGGAAACAGAAAAACATTTCATTTTAGAATGTGAGGCCCTTAAAGACAGTAGAAAAAATTATGCTGGTATTCTGGCAACTAGTTCTTGGGATAATTTATTCAGCAAAGAGTTTGTTGAGAAGCTGGGAGCGATTATTGTAAAACTTTGCAGGAAAAGAACCGAATACAAAAGCCAGATGGAAAAACAATCTGTCCCATAGGCTATTTTTAGCCTCTTGAACGTTAAAAATTCTTTCTTTCTTTCTTTCAACTCCTAATTCTTTCTTTCTTTCAACTCCTGCTAAACAGTACTGTGGTTACATTCTGCTACCTAGAATCAAGACAAGCCAAACTGGAACCAGTTAACTTTTGAAGCAGTTTTATCCCCGGGAATATGTGTACTTATAGAGTAAATCAAACAGTTGTCGAACTTTCTTTTTTCCAACAACGGTATCTGACCTCCAGACACATGTGCAGCTTTGGTTTTGAAACCCTTGCCGCTTTATCAAAAGCCTTTCTGATTGATTGAAGAACGCACAAAATAAAATGCAGGCACGCGCGCACATGTATATCTGAAACTTCAAGATTTATCGTATTCTTTAGGGCTTCTAAAGCTGCCTCCTTTTTCATTCCTTGTCTGCAGTCCTTCCAACTCTGATCGAGAGCCAGCCCGGAATATCAGAATGATGCCTCAGATTCGCCCGTTCAGCTCGTTAGACTTTCAGGTACTTCTCAGCCAAAGAGCTTTTATATTTCATGCTTAGCCTTGGTTCTATGCATGCATTGAGTGCGGTATTGACAGTTCTTTGGTCTTGAAACTCTATATTCTCAGTTTGTGACGAATATTTGTTAGCACTAAGTATTCCAAGTCCACTCTTCTGAGCATGATAGAAACTGGTGGAACGTGTTGTTTAGGTGATTTTCRGATAAAGCCCGTCCAAGAATACATTGAGAAATGAACCTGGTCTAGTTGTAGTAAGCTCTCACCCATAAACAATTAGTACACAGCAAAATCAACCACAGTGAGAAGACTATTACCTGTGATCAGTCTGTTGGATTGCTACAGAAATTGAGAGTTGAGTTTATGAGAATTTCTGCCTGCGAAGATAGAGTTTTAACTTCCATCAAGGCAACGAATTTGAGTCCTTGCATGCACCTGGAAGCTTACTGTATGTTTCCAAATGTATATTTTTCTCTTTGGGTTGCAACTAGTGAACACTAGTGCACAAGAGCTGTAGAACAACTCGAATTCCAGATCTTGTCTATTGGTTGATCCAAAATTATTTGAAAAGCAGAGCTGGACTTCACTCATTTTCATAAATGGCTTCTTGCATTCCTAGGAGGCACTCACAGTGGCTTACAATACTGTAAGTAGACACTCACACTCACACCGGGAGTAGATGATGGGAGCTTTGAGCCATTGACAGCGGAAGATGCAGAGAAAACAACATTGGACAAGCACTCCATTACTGGGTTACATGCCCATTTGATATAATTGGAGAGGCTACTCTACCACTGAGCTGCATTATTGGATTGGAATATCAATCAGTATTTTTGTACTCCTGGGAGTATTGATCTGGATCAAAATTCTTCATGTAGAATCCCTGCAAGATTGCATGTTGAATCAAATTTTGGTTAGTTGTGGTAAGTTCCTACTGGTCTACATCCACCTGACCAACTGGAAGGATTGATCCGGATCGAAACTCCTCAGGTAAAGTCTCTACAGGATTGCATTGAGAATGAAATTTGGGTTGGTTACGGTAAATTCCCACTGATCTACTGTCATTAGACCAAAGGATCGAAATTTGACCTTACAACATTGCATTGAGAATCGAAGTTGGACTAGTTGTGATAAACTGTTATTGATCTACATCCACTAGACCAAACAACGGTTTTTAGGAGAGTATACAAAATATTGGGCCAGCTGTGGTGAACTCCTGCTGATCTACACCCCTTGGGAAAACAAAAGTTTTAGAGGATTCTACAATATTGTGCTGCATGGGTACACCACAAAAGGTGTCCAACTTCGCAGAATTGATACACAAGGTTGCTCGTTCATGTTTTCTGCAGCCTCTGGCTCACAAATTCACCAATGGAGAGTCACTCGGAGTTACATATTGTTCCTCTGACGAATATGATGCAGCCAATAGGGCCATCGATGAAGAGATCAGCAGCGATCTCACAGCAGACATACACAATGACGACAGTCGAAATGAATCTGTGGAAGTATACCCCCTGGAGTCTAGTGAATATGAGAAACTGTCACAGAGAATGCATGCCATGGAAACTGTGATTACCGAGATGTTTGATAGCGTATCCTCTCTGAAAACTGCCTACGTCCGTCTGCAAGAAGCCCATTCACCATATGAACCTGAAAGGCTCTATCAGGCCGACAAAGCAGTCGTTGCAGAGCTCAGAAAGCTGTCCGACTTGAAGCAGTCCTACAGAAGAAGCCATGAAATAAGCCATGGTTCGTTCAGTCGAAAAATTCAAGACATGGATGACAAAAGGCTCCAGGAGGTTTATGAGGGTGTTGTCAAGGATCTTCGCAGCGAGCTAAAGGAAAAGAATGCCGAGATCGAATTCCTGAAGCAAAATCTGAGAGGATCAACGACTAAGAAAAAAGATAAACCAGACAGGCCTCGACTGAAACGACATGCAGGCAGCACTAGAGATTATCACATTGTAGTCTCAGGCTGTGCAGCGTTCGAATCTCTCAACCCGCAACTGTTTCAGTCCAGCATGGGGGATGTCAAGGCAGCTGCTAAAAACTTCACAGCGCTCCTGATTTCGCTCATGAAGAATGCCAAGTGGGATATCGCTGCTGCTGTTAGTTCCATTGAACCAGGAGTAAAATACCTAAAACAGTCTCATATGAAATATGCATTGGAATCTTATGTGTGCCAGAGGATGTTCGCAGGATTTGAAAACGAGACCTTCTACATGAGCGGGAGCCTTTCTTCTCTGCTAGAACCAGACAAGCACAGACGGGATTGCTTCACACAATTCCGTGACATGCACTTGATGGAACCCATGGAGCTTCTGAACATATTGCCCGATTGCCCATTCGGGAAGTTCTGTAACAAGAAATTCCTTCGCATTGTGCATCCTAAGATGGAAGAAGCCTTTTTTGGAAATTTTGATCACAGGACCAATGTTGTCAATGGCAGGCATCCTCCGTCGTACTTCTACGAGATGTTCTGCAGGTTGGCTAAGGCTGTCTGGCTGCTTCACAAGCTCGCCTTCTCCTTCAATCCTGTCCCAAGTCATTTCCATGTTAAAAGAGAAACGGTGTTCCAGCCCACTTACATGGAAAGCATAGTTCCAGTTGAAGAACTAGCAGACATTAATGGAGGACACCTAGTGGCGTTTGCTGTTACTCCTGGTTTCAAAATTGGAGATTTCGTCACCAAGTCTCGAGTTTACCTGCAGGCAAGCAAGATTAACTCTGCTGATTGAGGAGCTTTCAGGCTTTTGGAATCAGATGACATAAGAAGTCAGAGTTTCAATCGATCCAAAACTCTGATCGATTTTTGTAGGTTCTGGATTGATTCAAAATTAAACAGAAGCCCATAACATCATCCCATCACCATATATAAAACTTGGATAATGGTGAAATTATGTTCATGCCAAAAATTTCTGAAAAAATTCCTTCTACTACCAGATTAGCCTGCTTCTAGTAAATGATTCACCCTAGATTTATGAGTAGACTTTCCAGAGATTTATAAATGCAAATGTGGAAATGAAGACATGCCATTGTATTGTAATATTAGAGATGGAATGCAGCAATATCTGATGATAATCCAATTTACATAAACTATTCTCTTGTTGTATACAGGAATGGATTTGTTCAGTAACAGACTTTTTATTGCCTTTCTAAAACGAGATTTGCATTCGGATATTTTTCAAATAACACACTCATTTCGATGAGCTCTAAATATCCTATACGCAAAAGGATTAAATGTATTAATCTAAACCAAATCCTAACCTAGTATCTGCTACGATAACTTGCAACAGGTTACTGTGATGGGATTTTCAATTTTTTTTCCGCAGTGTTACATTAGTGCAGTGACTAAAGCATTAATATTAAACCGATGAATTTTAAGCAAAGGGAAGATGAATCTCATTATATCGGGGCCACTGCTTGTTTCACTTCTCATTGGTGCATTCCTGTAGAGTCCCCAAGCATTCCTGGACAGGCTAAACCAGGAGTTGATTATTTTAAACGTGTTTGATAACGAACTGATCTTCTATCATGAAAATAAGTTCAATTTTCTTTGAACCTGTGGTTCCCTCGGTGGAAGCTGGAAAGTCCAGCGTTTCATTCAAAGCCTCCAATTATGAGATAAAGTGGTTTATGCAGAAAATCAAGGAGATTTGAGATTCTGATGTAAGACCTGCAAATTTCTTGGACAGTTGATAAAATAACAAAACTCGTTCAATAGAGACGAGAATGCCGGTAAGCACATAAAAGCAACTAACTTTGTAAATGAAAACTCGGACAAAATAAGCCAGTTACAAAAAGAGAAAGTACATCCATTAGGCAGTTAAATTTGAGTGGCATCCTTGTCAAAATTCATCAGGTAAATTTTAAATTTTTTTATGATAGATTTTGTTTTTCAAACTGCTTTGCTCTTGGCAGGAGGATGATTTTTTTTAAACTGTGTTTGATATGTGAAATATGATGTATTATATTTTTATTTTTTTTTCAGTTTTTGTTGTGAATACAAGTTTGACTTTTGAGTTAGAAGTTATAATCTAAACATGTTTTTTTTTTTTAAATTGTGTTTGGAAGTGTAATGATTTTTTTTTAAAAATTGTATTTTTCATAATATTTAATATTTATTTTTCTTGTAAATTAAATATTATGTATTATATGTGTTTTTGTTAATTTTTATTGTGAATATAAAAATAATCTTTAAATTGGGTGTTGGGGTCTTGAATTCTTTGCTTCATAATTTATAATCAGATATATAATTATTCGATTCAAAGTTGTTAGTTGAATTAATTAATTGAGAATTCTATGTATTGTTTGAAATATTGCTTGGAATCATATGATTTGGTGTTCATCATTGGCAATGAACTCACAACATACAAGAGCTTGAACTCAGAATTCATCCATTAGTGGCCTAGTGAACCCATAAGAGAGTAGAGCTTGATCTTAGAATTCATAACCTGTCACTTTTGGTTTTTGGCATTATTTCCTTATTTTTTGTAATTAAAGACTTTGTTCATGTAATTGGTGTAATGTTGTAGATTGCATTAGCTCATTCACTGGTTTTATTTGGAGAGAACTAATTCTTAATTGGGGAGTCTCTGTGTTCATGACTTGTGTGGACTATAAGTCTCTCAATTATAAAGCAAATCCCAACCAAACATATTATTAATTGGATTGGATTTTTCTAAAAGTTATATGTATTGATGTATAACCATAATATTAAATAGAGTCTTTCTAACATAACATCTCAAACTATGAAAGTATATACAAAATAACTAATATGTCAAAAAAAAAATTAAATATTTAAGATTCTTCTTTCCTTAACCTCTTTCCAAATTTGAGATACCTTATCTCATTCCAGCATTGATGAATCAAGCCTTGTTAGTAATCCTTGCATCAATCCATCTAATGTAGCTAATGAAAGTTTTAGTTTTCATACATCCTTGCAAGTGAGTTTATGGATGCTTGAATAGGCTATGTGTTTCCTTATAGTTTCTCATTTCTCATGAAACTCTAGTTTTACTTTCAGTTTTCTTTTTTTTTTGAGTGCTAGGTTCCCCTTGAAATTGTTCAAAGCATTCTTCATTATACCCCAATATATCTAAGTTTTCATTCAAATCAAAACTAGATTCATCTTTATTTGATGCTGAAATTTGTGATGTAGTAGACCATCCAAAAAAGTTTTTGATAGAAGATTGGTTCTTTAAGAGTTGAAAGTAATTAGATATTGAATAAAAGTCATTTTGATCTAATATTCTATCTTTCATTATGGGAAATTCCATAAAATCAACAAAGTTGTATACAATAATCTTAAGGAAAATCAAACTCATAATCAAAATTTTAGTAGGATCACTATCAACTATCATATCTTTAACAGGCTTCAATAGTAGTGATAGAATTCAAAATTTCTATATTTTGATAAAAAAAATAGAAAGTCATACTTATAATATTTAAATGAATTATATAGATGTATTGAGCAAATTATTATTTTTTTATTATAGTTAGATTAATATTAAAAACTCCTTAATACACTTGGAGTATGCAATTTGATATATATAATTTAATAAATAAATTTGATATGTAAATTAAAATAATAATAATAATTTTAACTAAATTTCCATGATTAAAATATCTTCCAACTTCTCTTCCATTATTTAAAGAGCATACAAAAAAAACAAAATCTGAATCACATTACCAGGGGTAGAGGACAAATTCCTCCATATTATTTCCCATTATAGGAATAGAGTGTCAAATGCCAACCACCTACTTGGCAAATTAAGTGAAACCTTCCATCATGCATGAAACTCAAACACCTACTGATTGATTTTAGAGTGTCATCTACTCATTACCATGTTGCAACATTGAAAAAATTTCTAAGGAAATTCACATCAATAGAACTACATATAGATGATGGTTCTCATACATGCCATAGCCTACCCTCCCATGGCTATATTGTTGACACTAATTTTTTTTGTCTCCCAATCCAAGAAATTTGTGGTTTAAAATGACAAGCAACTCTAAAATAGCCATAACAAGAACTCATTGCAATGTGAGTCATGAGAAATAATGGCATAATAATACGGTAGAATATGAAGTAGCATTGTATAGACCTTATAACATTGAAACCAGATAATGGTGGTGGAATGAGACTCAAATAAGATGGTAAATATTTTACTTACCTCCATGAGATCCATGCCTAGATACTCAAGCTTCTCTGCAAGATTACTTGGCCCAATATTTTACTATATCCATTAGCTACATCACAACCACAAAAAATGTACTGAATGCAACATACTATAATGCACAATCAACATGAATGTAAGAACAATGGTTGGAATGAACAACACAATGGTTAAATAACCTAGTTTGAGGTCAAGGGAATACCTATGAAGGATTGGAGTACATAAATATAGACCTTGGAGCCATTGGGGAACCTTTCCAACCTTCATTACTCCATCTACATTGTATTCCTATGTTACCATTGACACAAGTGTATTTTGCAAGGATGGAGAGTACAGAAAATAGGTAGGGGCTATGTAGATGAAATGGCTTGTAACTTTGGAGTGCACCAAATTAAATTAACAGTGCAAGAAGGCATTGGTTGTAAAACATGTTTACCTTAATTTTTGTGGCTTAATATTGATATAGAGTAAAGAGTTTAAATATGGGATTGAATTTTATCAGCAACACTGATTCACTGATATAGATTATGGAATTTAAATATGGAGTCAATTAGAAAGAAGGAGTGAGTAATATTGGTAGGTGATTACACAAGAGATGGAATCACATAGACTAAATACCAACATCAACACATCTCTTCTTAATTGATTGTTTAATATACAATCTGTTGTTTATATATATATAATCTGTCAATTTGATGGTTTTGAATAGTGGTTAGCTGAATTTTAATTGTGTCTATAAAAAGATTAAATAACGAAAAAACCGGTAAATATCCATCTAAATATAATCCTTGTAAACAAAGGAGCATTTTTTTTAGTTTTATATCCTAAACTATTAGNTGATGGTTTTGAATAGTGGTTAGCTGAATTTTAATTGTGTCTATAAAAAGATTAAATAACGAAAAAACCGGTAAATATCCATCTAAATATAATCCTTGTAAACAAAGGAGCATTTTTTTTAGTTTTATATCCTAAACTATTAGGCAATGGTGTAGAATAAAAATGATCAGAAATAATCCATTTTAGGTTAAAAATCTGACAGAAATTGAGATGCTTGACATAGTTTCATGGATCAAAGTTTTAAGGATATAGTTACTCCCTTACATCCATCCCCAAACAGAGGAACACTTCTTTGAGTTTTATATCATGACCTATTAAGCAATGATGTATGATAAAAATTATCCAAAATAATCCTTTTTTAGACATAGTTTCAAGCTAAAAATCTAACTATCTAACTGAAATTAAGATTTTTATTGAAAAAAACCTAAAATTGCCTAAAACTATGTTCCCTATGAATTTTTTTTGTTTCCCCATGTTTGAGTGAAATGAGATTTTCCATACCATTTTAAATAAAGGATATAATAAACCTCAAACATTACTAACTTCTAATTGAAATTAAGATTTTTATTAGAAAAACTTAAAATTGTCTAAAACTATGTTCCCTATGGATTTTTTTGTTTACCCAGGTTTAAGTGAAATAAGATTCTCCATACCATTTTAATACGCCTCATGCCTGCTGCTGCTACCCACCTGAATACCTCTCCCTTTTAGCCCTAGAACACTGACTTTATTAAGCCCTTAGGAGGTACTACTATTAACTACCCTTTTCTTAGAAGCTGGTATCAGGACGGACGGGATCATCCAACAACCTCATCTTTACCTTACCTTTCTTACTCCCTTTACCCTAGGACGATGGAGTTATGCCCTGATACGCCTCAAGCGATTACTAACTTCTCGTGTTTTATTTCTCCAATTTTCAAGCAATTACTCATTTTATGTGAGATAAATGATCATCATACCGGTGGAAAAACTCTGATTAATGTCATCCTGTAATTTCAATCTTCATAAATTGCGATTCTAAAATAATATGGCATCTTCAAATCCACTCAAATGATTGAAATAACGATTTTATAAATACAAAGGACAATTTTCCAACAGATTCAAAACCATTGGAATGCACAGTATCAAACGCCCTAACTTCTATTCGTACCATAAAACAAACTGTTTTCCTGTTTTAGAAAAACGAGGTATGGTGACTGTACATATCTTTAAAAATATTCAAGGAAAATGGGGAGGCGATTGGACATATCTTAACCAAAAATCTCTATAAAATAATTTTTTTTTATATCTGTTATTCAATTTCATAATTTTTTTTTTTTTTCCATGGGAAATTTTCTCGATTATATACAACAGTATACAGTGTTTTTAAATAGCAACATTACAATATCCATCCCAGAGACTCAGCAAGGTTTGATCACAGACCTTCTCCCAACACTTGGAAAAAGATGCGCTTGTTGCCGTCTAAACTATCTCACGGGACTGTTTCAACTTCATATTACAATTATAAAAACTTCATATCCCAATTTAAATTTAAAATTAAATATTTTAAATTTAAAATTAAATATTTTAAATTTAAAATTAAATATTTTAAATTTAAATTGGAAATTTGAAAAATTCAACGGATTTTGCTATAAAACATTTTTGAAATTTACAACAAATTAACTTATTCTCTAACTAGCCACTTTCTTCAAACAAGACTACGTCTACCAAGCGTCCTTCAATTGGCATGCATTTGTTTCATATTAATATAGCTCATTTGGTTTAACAACTATGAATGATTAATGGTGATCGTGTTAAGTAGAATAGTTTTATATAGAAATGAATAAATTAATAAACGGATATTTTTATTTTAAATTATGTTTTAAATTTAATAAGAATTTTTTGAAAATTGAATTTGATTATCAAATTCTTTACACATGAAATTTTATCTTTAAAAAAATCTAACATATTAATCTAACATATTTTAAGTATTTTTAAAAATATAAAATTAAAAAAAAAAAAGTGAAACACATGTTATTAATCATTAGATTTATTTAGGTTATATGAATTCATATTATAAAATACTCATTTCAAATAATTTTTATTGAAAAAATAAATCCTAAAAGTTTTAGGATCATTTCATTATGATTTCACCATATATACAGAGAGGGGTAATCTAAACATTCTTAGTTTATAATCATTTTTGGTAATTATCATTTTATTTGGGTGATACAATTGTTTGTGACATTGCAATTTTTTATTACTTAAATTGCATATTTAAATGTATAAATGAATTCAGCACCCTAAAAAACCAATAAAAAATTGGAATTATGAAAATTTAACAACTGAAATCTACAATTCCAATAATTTTTTATCAAATTTCAAACAAAATTTACTTAAAAAATATACCAAAAATAATTAAAAACTTAAAACTGCATCCACACAAATATGATACAAATATGATAGTTTTGAAAAGAACCATACATAATTCATCCCATCCATCCCAAAATTTAGTTGGTATCCTGCCAAAATCATGGTTAGAAAAGGGAAGGTTTCATTTTCTATGCTCCATTGGGCACACCATAAAGTAAGGGCGTTGTCTATCCATCAGATAAAATGCATCTGTCTGGCAGTCGTCAAAATTTGGATGGATCTCATAGATATCAGGGTTTTTTAAGTCACTGGTTATTTAAAGACCTTCAACATAGGGCATACCATGGGTTTTTAAGTCACTGGTTATTTAAAGACCTTCAACATAGGGTATATCATAAATTAAGGGTGTTGTCTATTCATAAAATCAAATTTAGTGATAGCAGGGTTTTTTTTAAGCTACTGGTTATTTACAAATCTTCTAAAATTTTAAAAATTTCTTAAGAAAATCATATTTAGAAAAATAATGATTTAATGTTAAAATTTATTGGACTATGAAGCTTGATAAGAAGCACTCAAATTGTTCCTTGAACACCCAAAATCCAATAACTCAGAAATTGCAGAAACCCATCGATTCCTTGTTCGAATTGTAATTTCATTGATCTGGGTTGAATCGATGACCCCATATTACTCGTCGGTTCAGTGTACAACTGTTGAGATGTAAGTTTTCATCGTTGAGATTTGTGACTGATATGAGATTTGTGTTCCATAGGTTTAGGTAAACATTAACTATTATGCATTTTTTATTAACTATTATGCAAATTTTTTTAGTATTTTTGGAAAATGTTAGTGTTAGAATTTGTTTTAACAAAGAATTAAATTGCAATTTCATTGATTTGGGTTGAATCAATGACCCCATATTACTCATCAGTTCAGTTTACAACTGTTGAGATGTAAGTTTTCATCGTTGAGATTTGTGACTGATATGTAAGTTTTTATCTTTAATATTTGTGTTCCATGGATTTAGGTAAACATTAATTATTATGCATTTTTTTTAGTATTTTGCAAAATGTAATTGCTAGAATCTGTTTTAACAAAGAAATTGTAAAAGGTAAACATTTAATTTGTGTTCCATGGATTTAGGTAAACATTAATTATTATGCATTTTTTTAGTATTTTGCAAAATGTAATTGCTAGAATCTGTTTTAACAAAGAAATTGTAAAAGGTAAACATTTATCACTCCTACAGTTTTTGGTAATGAAGGTGTAAAATATAATTATTCAAATCTATTTTAACAAAGGTATCTGATAATTAATGTTCCATAGTTGAGATTTGTGTTCCATAGGTTTAGGGTTTAGGTAAACATTGACTATCATGCATTTTTTTTTAGTATTTTGGAAAATGAAATTGTTAGAATCTGTTTTTCGGTAATGAAGATGTAAAATATAATTATTCAAATCCATTTTAACAAATCTATTTTAACAAAGGCATCTAATAATTAATGTTCCACGGTTGAGATTTGTGTTTCATAGGTTTAGGGTTTAGGTAAACATTGAGTACCATGCATTTTTTTAGTATTTTTGATAATGAAGGTGTAAAATATAATTATTCAAATCTATTTTAACAAAGGCATCTCATAATTAATTTTCCACGGTTGAGATTTATGTTCCATAGGTTTAGGGTTTAGGTAAACATTGACTATCATACTTTTTTTTTTTTTAAGCATTTTGGAAAATGAAATTGTTAGAATCTGTTTTAACAAACAAACTGCAAAATTAAACATTTATCACCATACAGTTTTTGGTAATGCTTGTGTAAAATATAATTATCAAATCTATTTTAACAAAGGCATCGTTAAATTGATAATTAATGTTCCACATTTTGGCATGCCAATAAAAATGAATTGACTGATCGTTAGACTGACTGAGCAGATGTGACTGTAATCCAGCAATACGGAAGCTGGGCCCAAAATCTATAAATAACTTGACCTAATCCCCCAGAAATGTGAAGCTTTTGTTGGGCACATGCGTACCCAGAGGGCCTACAGCCTGATTAGTTCATCAGTTGCCATTTGATATATAATATATTATAATTCACGCTCCCAATATCGTTTGCTGGTGTTTGTTAAAACGAGGAAACCATATATATTTGAATTTGAGGAAATCAATAACTGTTATTCTCGAAGTCATCTCAGTAGAGCAGAGATTTGAGTTGAACGAGCAATGATATGCCTGCTAGAAATCCAACATGGAAAATATTGAAATCATATTTGTGTCAGTTTGAAAGGTTGACCAGAGGTGAACTCTTTTCCGATAAATTGACGACGCCATTGATTCCTATCACCATTACATTGAACCACCCCTCAGCGATTCTTTTTGCAAATTCTGTTCACTGAAATTATAGTGTGGGACAGCGGGCTCCAACTTTATAAGATAAAGTTGCGCAGAAGGTGTCACGAAAATAACGCTTTAACAACCTTCACTTTGTGGCGAAATGAATGTCTTGATCTGGCTTGCAGAATCTTTTTCAGAAAGTCCATTTAAAAAAATTGTACAGCAACAAATAATTGAAACTATTGCTTGTGCGAACATGAATTTCATGATGTCTTTTGACTGAAAGTATAGCGACGATTGGTTTGATAGATATGATGCAGACTGTCCCGTTTCAGAGTGTACCTACAAGCCATTGGGTTGTAATTCCGGGATAAAAACAAATGGCCAAATAATACCTAATTTAAGTCGCCGAACAATAATTGAAGTTCAGAGCACTGTCATAAAGAAAAAAAAACTGGGGAGAGTGGGTACCTTGCCAAAGAGTTTGGTTGGGAACGTGCAATACAATAATTATGTTTGGATCTTCTACAT
>SNQJ01S0033971.1:0-14291 GCA_010110895.2 Picea sitchensis | reverse complement strand
ACATAACAATTAGGGTTATAGGCATGTCTGACCCTTGAACAACATATAGCAAAGGATCTGATACACCCACTAGTGCTCATCCACCAGGGGCACATCCATAGGGATGTTATATATCTGTCTCACTACATTACATAGAAGAACCAGATCTACACACGTTCACCTGTACTCATCCATAGACACGTCCACTCTACAGATATTCTTTCCCACTACCTCACATAGGAGAATCATCTGGATTTTTCTTGTCAACTCTATTGCTCAGAGAAGGCTAACACATCATCTTCATTTATGTTCACATGATGATGCACCCAACACTTTGGGATTTCACACGTTCACCTTGTGCTCAACCACATGCATGTCCAACTCATCAGATCACCTTTCCCACTAGATAATCATCTGGAGTTCTTCTCAAATCTCTGAATGGAGGAGGTCATCTCTACTTTCCTATCTCTGTCTCAGGCAGGAACCACATACCCTTCTTAGGGGCTTTCTCTAAGGTTTGTAAGCTGAGAGAAATAATTCACATAGTTGCAATGATCCACACCTCACATGTTTGTAATATGGAGAATTTCTCACATAGTTGCAATCATCAACAATCCCTCTCAACTAGGGAGGCATTATTTATCATGCCAAGTATCACACAGATGTATTTTGAATTTTTCCTTGGCTGGATTTATTGACACTCCCTATCAACTAGGGATCCATTCTACACGAAGTTAATTTGGTGAAGATATCTACAATCTGCTCATGTGTAGGAAGGTACTACATGTGTATGATTTTTATCTGCATCATATCTCTGATATAAGTATATTTCATCTAATCATGTTTTCGATCCATCAAGGAACACTGGGTTCTCAAGGAGCTTTACACATGACACTTGGTTATCATCATAGGATCCATCTCATGGTCAAGTAAATATGTCAGAATCTTGTGAAGCTACATTGCTTCACACACTCGATGCTTATATACTCTGCCTCTATGGTACTCAAGGCCATGGATTTTTGTTTCCTACTGCATCAAACTTCACGGTAGAACATCAACCGGATGTGTTCTTCCTCTTCACTATACTTTCTGCTCAATCTGAATCGACATATCCTACAAACTCAAGTACATATTGGAGGCATATCTCAAGACATATCCAATTGTGCCTCACATATATCTCAATACATGTTTTGTTGTTGTCTAGTGATTCTATCTCGGTTGACTCATGAAATGACTAAGAACATTTACTGCATGGAATGAATCAAGTCTGGTGTTAACCAAATACATCAATGATTCAATCAGTTGTGGATCAGTATCATCTGAATCATCATCAATATTCTTCTTTAAATCCATCACGATGGATTTTTCATTCTGTCATACTGAACTTCTTCAATATTTTCACTACATATTTTCCTTGTCTCAGGAAAATCTCATTTGCCCTCTGTCATACTTCTTGTCCCAAGAAGTTGTGCATCATACTCATATTCTTCATATCAAATTTAGAAGTCAAGGATTACTTCTATCCAAAAACAAGGCTTTCTGAATAAGTCATCAAAACCAGGCTCTCGTCACCACACTGTAATGATATAGGTTTGGATCAACAACACTCATGTTGAAATCCAAACTCATCAAGAATTTATCTATCTGATATAGTTTCCAACTCACAGATGATAGTACGGATGGAAGTGTATCAAGTTCACTGGGTCAAGTGTCTCATTATAGAAAACTCCCTCTATTTGTGAGAANAAATCCATCACAGTGGATTTTGCATTCTGTCATACTAAACTTCTTTAATATTTTCACTGTATGTTTTCCTTGACTTAGAAAAATCTCATCGGTCCTCTGTCATACTTCTTGTCCCAAGAAGTGGTGTATTATACTCATATCCTTCATCTCGAAATCAAAAGTCAAGGCTTGTATCCAACAACAAGGCTTTCTGAATAAGTCATCAAAATCAGACTCTCGTCACCAACACTGTAATAATATAGGTTTGGATCAACAACACTCTTGCTGAAATCCAAACTCATCAAGAATCTATCTATATGATATAGTTTCCAACTCATGGATGATAGTATGGATGGAAGTGTATCAGGTTCACTGGATCAAGTGTCTCATTATAGAAAACTCCCTCTGTTTGTGAGAAACCTCTGGCTATAGATGTCGTTTTGTATTTCTTGACACTTTCATCAGCTGCATGCTTGATCATATAGATCCACTTAGAAGTTACCACAGACTTCCCTTTCTGGTCCCTGAATAATATCTTAAGCAACATTCTTTAAGATATATTGGTATTCTTCTGTTATGGCATCTTGCCATACCAGTTCTCTTGTTGCTTCTCTAAGACAAGGAGTCTCAACATCAATGAGTGGCTCATGACTGAAGGATAGCTCGAAAATCTTTTTTGCTTTCTTGGAATGTGCCTTGAGAGGCTTGTATGTTTCTCTCCCTCTTGCAGAGTGAGTCTAGGTAGGCATTTTATGCCCTACTGCAATATCTCTGAACATATCAACTGGAGAAACTGGATAACCTGTAGTAATGTTTGTCTCCCTCTGAATTGCTGAAGGAGGAGAAGGTATTGTCTCACTGTCAATCTCCATATGATATTCTCTGGGTCTTTGAAAAATTGTCTCTTCTTCAAGGACAACGTCTCTGCTTGTCTCAATATGTCTCTAACTATGGATGTCTTTGAATATTCATTGTATCCTTTCTTCCTAAATGATCTAGCTTGGAATTCTTCTCTTTGGGTACATGAAAATACATTGGGCACCCAAATAACCTGAAGTGTTCAATCTCAGGCTTCATTTCGGTGAAGACTTCTTCGAGAGTTATGTTTTTCAAAGTCTGGCAAAGACTCTTGTTCTGCACATATACTATTTCATGCATGCTTCTTCCCATGGAATCCTAGAAAGATTATGATCATGCACACTTTGGAGCATTGGTTGTCTCAATGATGGTTCTATTCTTCTTCTTTCTCAAATGGTTTTGGCTCCTTCTGAGTCAAGTGACTCCCTCTGAAGGATAAGCATCTTATTTTCTTGTTAACCAATCTGGAACAAGAAAACAAAAAGAACCAACACAAGAATATCTCCTAAAGGAGAATAATGAGTACATCTCTAGAATCAAAATAATTTAAGGAATATTGTCACAACTACAACATCTACTTGTAATGTAGCAAACATTTAGAAATATAGGTTAGAGGAATGAAAATTACAACAATCAAACCTAGAGTCTTTACTTTGAGTGTGTTGTTTCTCTGAATGCACTGAGATCCCTCTGGATCCATGACTTCAACAAAGGTTCCTTCCTCCTGCAATTTCACTCATGACAATGATACAAATAATATATACAAGTGCATAACTGAAGATGTTGATATGATTTCTCCAATGGCTCTTGGCTGATCTCTATCCTCTGAGATATTTATGAGGAAGATAGTCATAGTGTGACCTTTTGTCATCTTTTTTATTTTGAAGCTGGCCCTTCAATGTAAGGGCTTGAGTAGGTGATTGGCTTCCTTGTCCTGGCATCACATTCCTTCCATTCATTGATAGCTTGTCTTTGATAAAACCTTTTGTATTACCCACAATAAGTCTTCCTCTAAAGTATTGTCTTTCAAGAACTTTGAATTTTCTTGATTCATCAAGCTTATCTTCCATCATAGTTTTTGTTCATCATAATTTTAGATTCTTCACAACCCTTTGTCAACTAGGCTAGAAAACCTAACGGCTAGGCTAGGCTAACACTTTTAGGTTTTTTGGACTTATGATTGCCAACAATAAGACTTGGAAAGATAGGATAATACTGGTGAGCTGAAGAGCTCCTTCAATGAGTTTTCATAAACCCTAATTCTGAAATTTCTGTAGAAATTAGCGAAACCCTAGAAACCCTAGGGCCAAAATTTCAAAATGCTCGGAATGTCACTCTGAGAGTCTCTGGAGGTGCTATGGAGGAGGCCATACTCTCCTATGATAAAATTATCCCCAACATTTAAGTTTTTAAGGGTTGAAAAAACTCATAAAGGAAGGCCGTACAGATTTTCTGGAAACCCTAGGAGGGTTGTACGGTTCTGTAGAAAAGAGAGGAGACTAGTAGATTCTTGTGCAATGGGTTCTTCAATACCTATTATCTAATACCATGTTTATTTTTCATAAGCTAGGTTAATCATGAAGTTTATTTCATTTAATCATTTCACTTAACCATAAACAATAATGTTGCAGCAACCAAGATCACAAGAAGAAGCACCATGCACAAGAACAGAAGAAGTACCCTGGGAAACCATTCTCAATAAGGGAAGAAAACCCATCCAAATACTTTTCTATATTCTTCAAGAGAAAGAACTTCATCACCAAGAAGGACCTAGCACACAAGAGGGTGCTCAAACCCTATAACTCTAGCGCCCAAGAGAGATGCGCACCTTTTACCAAAGAAGTGTACTTGCTGAAATTTCCAAACTCACAAGTAGGATATGATTCCACAATGGGGAATCTTCCTTTACTTATATTAGACTTATCCTATCAACCGAAGTGTCGATTGGCTCAAAGGGTTGACCTCACTAAGTCACAATATTATTATTATTATTATTATTATTACTATTATTATTATAATCAATATTAACCATATTAATTATATTTTACATTTATTATTAATCACATTAAGGTGGGGCCGACCTGTACCCTTTACATAACAATTAAGGTTACAGGCAGGTCTGACTCTTGAACAACATATAGCAAAGGATCTGATACACCCACTAATTCTCATCCACTAGGGGCACATCCATAGGGATGTCATATCTCTGGCTCACTGCATTACACAGAAGAACCAGATCTACACACGTTCACCTGTGCTCATCCACAAGCACATCCACTCTACATATATTCTTTCCCACTGCCTCACATAGGAGAATCATCTGGATTTTTCTCGTCAACTCTGTTGCTCAGAGGAGGCTAACACATAATCTTCATTTATGTTCACATGATGATGCACCCAACACTTTGCGATTTAACACTTTCACCTTGTGCTCAGCCACAGGCATGTCCAACTCATCAGATCACCTTTCTCACTGGATAATCATCTGGAGTTCTTCTCAACTCTATGAATGGAGGAGGTCATCTCTACCTTCCTAGATCTGTCTCAGGAAGGAACCACATACCCTTCTCAGGGGATTTCTCTCAGGTTTGTAAGTTGAGAGAAAGACTTCACATAGCTGCAATGATCCACACCTCACAGGTTTGTAAGCTGGAGAATGTCTCACATAGCTGCAATCATCAACAGGATCAAAATGGCATCTAGAGAATCCAGTGATAATAAGAAAGATTTCCATTTTGGCATAGCAATATCGGGGAGCTTTCTTAAGACCATAAAGATATTTTTTAGGGCGTCAAATAAGGCTAGAGTCATTCTAGACATAGTCAGGAGGTTGTTCCATGTAGATTTATTCTTACAAATATCCATGCAAGAAGGTGGATTTGACATCCATCTGATGGACCTCTCATTTATGTGAGGCAACAAGGGAAAGAACAAGGCGAATGGAATTCATTTTGGCTATAGGGGAAAAGGTCTCATTATAGTCAATTCCTTCAACTTGGGAAAATCCTTTGGCAACTAACTGAGCCTTGTGTCTTTCAACACTTCCATCTGATGCATACTTAGTTCTATAGACCCATTTACATATGAAAATTTTTCTTCCTTTGAAAGAGGTACAAGATCCCAAGTATCATTTTCCATTAAAGAACGATACTCTTCATTCATTGTTGTATCCCAATATGGATGACCTGAAGCTTCTTCAAATGTCTCTGGATCATGATTCTATGAAACTTGATCCAAAAGAGAAGAGGCTCGCTAGAACTGTGAACGTGTTTGACACTGATCTAAAGGATCACCGACAAGATCACCAACTGCTTCTCATGTTGAACGGACCCATATAGGAAGTGATGGAGCTAGAGATGGTGTTGGTTCAGGTTCAAAGGACTCATCTAGAGGAATGTGAGCAGGTAGAGGTGGATTTTCATCCTCACTGTCATCATCTGAAGAAGAAACCAGAATAGGAACAGAATAAGGAAAAAGCGTCGAAGATGGCTTGCAGACCAAAGAAGGCACAAATGATAAATTAGGCTCCTAGGACAAAGAAGGAATAAACATCGAATTATGCTCGCAGACAAAGATATTTTCATCAAATTTAATATCTCTTCTAATAATAATTCCATTACAATGTGGTTGAAGAAGTCTATAACCTTTGACATCTTCAGAATAACCAACAAATATACACTTCTCACTTTTAGGCTATAATGCTTTCCTTTTCTCATCAGGAATGTGAACCTATGCTATACTACCAAATACATGAAAGTGAATTACATCTGGTTTAATTTTAGTCCAAGCTTATTCCGATTTTATATTTTTAAGAGCCTTTGTGGGAGTGCGATTTACTATGTAATTTGCACAGTTGATGGTTTTCTCCCAATACTTTAGACTTAATCCCTTCGATTGGATCATACAATTAGCCATTTATTTTAATTTGTGGTTCTTTCTCTCATCAACACCATTTTGTTGTGGTGTATATGGAACAATGTGTTGCATTTGGATGCCCTATGTAGTGCAGTAACTTGTAAAATTATTATTCACATATTCGCCTCCATTATCTTTTCTTAACCTTTGAATTTGATGTCCAAATTGTTTTTCTACAAGGAACTTGTAGGCCAAAAACTTGTCAAAAGCTTTGCTCTTAAATTCATCAATGAAAGTAAAGAAATACTTGCACCCAAAAAAACAAGGAGAAGAAAGTGGACCACATAAATCACTGTGAACAAGCTACAAAGGGACCAAGGCGTGCCAAGAGGCACATTTGTCAAAATTTTATTGATGATGTTTGTCGAGAACACAACCGACACAAACACCATCTCTGCATGAAACACGAGGAAGAACAGTCACCATCTATTGATTACATAGTTGCTGGAATGAGCGATAGTTTAGAAGACCAAACCACTCATGCCAAAGTTTGATCAATTCATCGCTATGAGCAACAAAAACTGATGAAAAAGATGATGACCCAAAGTTTTCAAACTTGTACAACTTGGTAATATCATCAAAAATTCTAGTTCCAAGAACATGCTTAAGATATTTTAGATCCTTGATTACAACTTGGTGAGGTGAAAACTCGACGGTTTTACCTTCATCTGAATGAGTGATTTTATATATTGATAGAAGGTTACAAGAAAGACTTGGAACACATAATACATCATTGAAATGACCATTTTCTACTTGAACTGTTACAGATCCTACAACACTAAGAGATCTATCATCACCAACAAATATTTTCTTGGTGTTACATTCATTTAGAGAAGACAATATGTCTTTATCCTTAGCCATATGATAAGATTCTCCAGAATCAATAAGCCACTCATCAGAAGAAGAAGTAGAAGTTGAATTGAAGGAGAAACTAGAAGCAGAAAGTACATGTCCATGAGAAGAAGAAGTAGAATCAATATTGATGTTGTGATTCTTCATTGTTTCTTCTAAAGATGCCATCTTCTTGAAACATTTGGACTCATCATGATGATCTTTATCACAAAAGTTGCAATGTCTATCAGTGTTCTTATTTTTATATTTTTCTCCTTTGTCACCATTAGGAGCGGAAGTTGTCTGAGTGGGTTTGGGACCCTTATGTTACTTGTTGTTGTGGCAAGGATGTTGCTTCTTGGGATTCTTGGGTTTATCTTTCTGATGGATGACTAAGGCTTTGTTGGAGGTACCCGTAGTGTTGATCACTCCAAGTTGTGCAAGCGTATCTTTCTCTCTAATCAAATCATCACAAAGGACTCAAGAGTGGGTTTTGGAAGCTGTTCATAGAGCCTCTTTCATGGCATAAAAGGTATATACAAACACATAATATACCCTACCTAGTTTTGAAAGAATAAGATAGATGCAACGCTCTTCATCCATCTTTATCTTACATTCTTCACATAAAATTCTAAGTGTTTTAAACTTAGATAGATAGTCTTCAATGCAAGAAAAATCACTTGGACTTAAAGTCAGTAATTGATTTTCTAACTGTTGTGCTCAAATAATATTGTGTTTACCAAACAAAGATTCAATCTTTTCCCAAGCTTCATCGAGTTTATCAATCTACTTAAGGTGGAGCGTTAAATCAGGAGAGATGGACATTCTGATTAGTCCACATGCTTCGTCATTATTATTAGCCCATTTTACTTTCTTATCAACATCAGTAGGTTATGTTTCATTTCCCAAGGTAATCTAGTACAAGCCTTTACTTATTAATAAATCCTCCATATGGAATTTCCATAGGAAGTAGTTGGTGTTGGTAAGCAAAATATTACTTCAATAAGAAATATTAAATATGTTTATAATATGGATTTAAAAAATGAAACTGATGATCTGGATGGAAAGATCTCGAAAAATTAGGTGATTTTAAAAAAAAACGACACTGAAAATGGACTTCAGATGTGAAAATTATGCACTTTTAAAAAAAAGGCATAAACGGTAACCAAATGGCCACGTGATGGTGTAAGTTGCTTTATGAAGTGACCCACTTTTATAAAAAGAAGTGGGGATCACTTTTACAATGAATTTACTTTATAAAAGAAAATTTGCATGCAAAATAAATAACTCTAAAATAAAATATTAAAGCTACTCATAGTGATTCATTTTTATACTTGAAATGAAATACACTTTACAATGGAGCATGAACTTAAAAAAAAAAAAAAGGTAACAAAAATAGAGACTTGAACTCAAGGCCTCTTACTCAATAAGGAAACTTTTAGCCAAATGGGCTAGCAAAACATATTGTATTGTTTATCAAGAGGATTGGGGGTGTTGTTGTTGTTGAAGACAACCTTGGAGAGCATGCTAAAAAAACTATTTTCACACAAGAAAAAGATTTCGCTTCTCGATGATAACAAGGGTTAGATCTCAGTAGGCTTACTCGGAAAATGCACATTTTCCGAGTATTTTTCTGAGATCACACAAGGCGCGGGGAAAAGAGCATACGCAGATCTAAAATAGTATCAACCCGAAAACAAACAATATAAAACCGAAATAAAACCAAAATAATACTCTGCAAAAAAATCAAAAAGGGCATATTCAGGATTTATACCTCCGGATCTAGCTGAAATAGTTGTATTGTGGGCAAACATAAACCTTTTCTAGTGAAAAGAAAAGCGTTCCTGAATGAAATGAGCGCTCCGGAAGCAATGGAACAATCCTCTCATCCCATAAATGTACAAAAATGGCAGAAAGTGGAGATGAGGCAACTCGGCTTCACGATCTCAATCTACAATAGGAGTGGGTCTTCAAACATGCTCTAATACCATGTTCGACAACACATGTATTCCAACATAGGATGAACACCTTTAGTAACCACTCACACAACTAGATCAAAGATCAACACACCGATGTTTTGACGTGGTAAAACCCCTACAGGGAAACATCCATGGCCCCAACCAACGCGACCACTTGGAGTAGTTTATTAATAAAAAAGAAAAAGATTACAGAGATATTTTACAAGAGAGTTTCTCACAATTGATCATTGACAAATGACCCTCCATGCTCTTTAAATAGAGATCATGGACCAATCGGGTGTTAAGCCACGGATCAATGGTCGTTAAGATCGAAGAGAATATGAACCGTCAGATCACTCTATGTCGAGAACATATCGTGACCGTCAGATTTCCTAACTACAAATGCATACTAAAGAAACACACTAAGAAACACACTTTTACCTAACGACACATTAGACCAAATAGATCTTAACTAAATCCTAAGTATCTAAATATCCTAACATAAGCTTTAGCTCATAAACTAAATCAGATAATCATAAAGTACCATGTTTAGCCATATCACTTGCACGCAAGTGTCCTCAAAGAATAATATGTGTTATGAAAAAGTGGTCAATGAAAACAAGAGGTTACATAGCATGAGCTCAAAGATTCTTTTCTCAACCTCCAACAAATAAAATGACCCAAAACTAAGGCAGAAAGGGAGTGATAGTGCGCGAGACTATGGAGCAAATTCCCATGTCCTCGCACCTTCAATGCATGGCGAACTCAAGCATATCGTCAATCAATGAAACCAACTCAAAAATAATAAAACCCTTCAATTCATGTGAGATCCTCCTGAGATGTTCCATATTAACAACATTAAACTCACATTTCAGCGAAATGAACCATTATAAACTATATACCACATGTGATATCAATCAATTTTGTTGGAATTATAATATATGTATAATAACCATCGAATGTCAACAATGAGTCATGGATTGGTTGCATATGTTAGCTATAACCCAAGTCACAAGTCGTGTATCATAGTATAACCATACTTTAATAGCAATTAACATCACTTCACATAGGTGTCACTTCAATAGGATACCTTAGTCATAAAACCAAAATGTTCAAAAACTTTATTTAGTGCACCCATCTCCATAACAATGGCATATTCTCATGTACCGAGTTATATGATTATAAAACCATGTTTAATTCATAAGTCATAACTTCCTTTTCAAAAGACTATATAATGTAATGCCCAAGCTCATAAAACTTACATTAATACTTTTTCAAAGTATCAAATCACGTAGCTTTGATATGTTTGTTTGTTGACAGAGCACTTATTTAATTTTCCATAGAACTCAACAACAGGTTTGTATTTAGTATGCATTGTTCACGCACCGATTTTTGAACTTGAAGACTAACCTTGTATGTGGTTTGGATAGGTATAAAATTTCTTGAAGAGACCATCAAAGCTTCTTTAGTGATAACACTTTTTCATTTTTCCTATGCAAACAAATCATCAAGCATCCTAAAAGAAACTTCAAACCATTCATCATAATATAACATTGTTGAGTGATGCATCGTTTCAAAAAGAATCTTATGCTCAGGAAAAGATTGAAAGCCAACACTTTTGCATTTTATCCTTGGGGACCCCACCTATTATCTATATAATAATTATAATCATAGGATTCACAATACTTTGCAAGCTTTAATAATAGGTGACAATATTTTGAGTCAATAGCGTACACCTTATTTTTTCTCAAAAAAACAATATTTTGTGTATTTTTGGGTGGGGTTCACGGGCTTACCCGGTTCCTGACCCCCTATTTCCTATACACAGTTTTTTGTAACTACTCCAACCACTTGGAGAGGGTATAAAATGAGCCTAAGGCTAAAGGAGAAGAACAATGATACTTGAAGCAACATAATGCTGGCATTTTCTTTCCCTGTCTGCAAGCTCTTATTCCCTTGTTGTTCATTCATTTTCTCAAACTTGGAAACCCATGTTTCCAACCTTCCATGCTCTATCTATCTGGTTAAGAATAATCCCATTCATCTTCTTTGGGCTTGCACGAATGTTGTAGTTGGAGGTGTTATGTATAGTTAGTTTCCTGGATGGAGGGACCTAAAGTCCGGTTTCAGAGTAATGCCATAGTAGATGCAGGTGGTAACTACCTTTGTCTTTATGTTCATCAATAAAGAGACCTATTTCCCATGAATTACTTGTGTTTTAATGCATGATGTTTATGTTTAAGCATTTAAATTCTTAGAACACTAATTGACATACTTGCTTTACTTCCAATTATTTTTATGAGGGTTAGTTATCATATAACTACCCCCTTTGTAGTTGTCAACTTGGTTGTTTTCAGGTGATCAAAAGGACAGTTTGGAAGGAGTGTTGGAGAGAAAGGTTTTCAACCATGGGATCATCATCAAATATTTTCAACCATGGGATCATCATCAAACATAAGAAACCTGGTATGCTTCTTTATTCCAAATTATTAGTAGTTATTCATTCAATCTAGTTACAAGATTTCTTGATTACAATTGTGGGATTGAGTTCATTCTTTAAAGGTCATCGCTTTATTGTGGATTTAACCCATATCCATAGGGTATTTCTCCATAACACCTCTCATCCCTCTCATTGGTAGCAACATCATCCCTCACCCCTCACTTGTAATTTGATATCTAAATCAAATTAGAGGGGAGGGTCACTGCTAACGTGAGGAGGGAGTTGTGAAAGGGTGGAAAAAGGGCATGGAAGGGGAGGACTAAGGGTGGTGGAGGAGGGTAGGTCAATGCCAAAGTAAATGTAGAGGGGTAAGGGGAGTCATTGTCACCTCTCCATCCTACTAGTTGCAATGGAAAAAAAAATTTGGAAGGGGGAGGGGGCAAGGAGGCATAGGGGTGTAGGAGAGTGTTGAATGACATGTGGAGGGGTTGGTGGTCATTGCCTCCTCTCCATCCAACTATAAATAGTGGTTTTTTATCTTCATATTCAATTATGGGGTAGAGGCCACTGACAATGGTGCTAGGGGTAGGGTGACCAAAGAGTGCATGGAGGGGGAGGTACAAGGTGGGGAGAGGGGGAGGCACAATATTCATGGAGGAGATAGGGAGGGGGTGCATAGTGCACATGGAGGAGATAAGGGCACATGCAAGGGATGTGGAGGGACAAGGGGCTATGTGGATGGAAGGAGGTGGGGTTGGATGAGTTCTTTTTTTAAGATTTAAACATTGTTTTTATTTCATTCTTTTTAATTGTTATTTTATTTTATTTTGACAATTTTGTAAAATCTCCAATAAGAGGATTGGTCTGGATCATAAATAATCTCAATCAACAATTGGCTCATAAAGAGCGAATATGTCACAAACAAGATCTAAACCAAGGTGGGGAGTATAATTATTCCTCCTCTAAACCACCCAAGCTAGACCCAATGGACAAAAGTTTCTATATGTTTATATATTTATGTAGAAAATAAAAAAACCACAATTTTTAGATAGGGTTAAATTTATAAAAAAAATAAAACAAATAAATTTAAATTAAATTTGATATTTTTTTAAATAAATATAATAATATACTAAAATTGGAATTCCCAACCAAGAACCAATTGAATGAGAATCTTTGAGTTTAATGAAAAACGTGACTTTTAAATAATGAGAAATACATATGTTATTGTTGATCTTTTTTATTGGAATTTAAATTTTGGATGCAAAAATAATTCTTGCATTCATGCTTTACACAATATATTATATTTATTACTCCATGACCCTACTCATCATTTCTCCTCCTCGTCAGCTTCCTCTACCTTGCTTCCATGGATCAACCCTAATGCCTATACTATTGTTGCATCCTCTTTACGGGGTCCATGCACTCAAGAGAGCTCTAAATAATACCAATGGGTAAATTCTAAATGTGAAAGGTGACATTTAGTACTCATCCCTCCAAACAACAAGATGGAAATCCCAACTAGAAAATATATTGAGAGAGAAGGAAGATAGAAAATGTGCTTGCAAGATGGAGATAAAAGGTAGACTTCTTGTAGAAGAGTAAGGGAGGAAGGAATCTAAAGCCACTTAGACACGACTCACCCAGAAGAAAAAGGAATTAGAGTAGTTGATTGAATTATTGAAGCTGGTAAGACATGTGGCCAATTACTTTGGATACCCAGTGACAGAGATCGTTCAACCAAGACCCCCCTATGCATAATATCCAATGCTAGAACTTGACTCTAACATGCAATTCAAATTGATAGCAAGTGCAATTTTGAGGTTCTAGTTTACTAGTTACATGTGTTGTCACTTTTTATTTTTAGTAGTCCAATTTACTCAAGTCGATACTTTTGAGTTATGGGGAAACTAAACAATCACACTTTTGTAAAAACACCTCAAATATGGGAACGATCCCCTACTAAGAAAAAACTCTTAATACAAATATAATCATTGTTGTGAAAAACACATGATTTTCATGTATATTAAAATTTGACACCCAAATAATAAATCCATATAAAAGAAAAACCTAAAAAATGAAAATGTTAAATTATTTTCTACATTTTATATAGTGCTTTCATGTGAATTCTAAGGGGAATTTAGAGAATCTTTGAAAAAATCCCTAAAGTTTTCATTATTTTTGTAAAATTCTTGTTTATTTACTAACAATGTTTATTGGAAAGATAAAAATAATCTGTGTTGCAACTTACAACTTTGACACCATGTGATCCAGGTGGATATCGGTGGCCACCCACCTTTTCCAAATGGCTCAAAACGGCTTTCTGACAATTTTGGCAATTTATTATTTTTAGCAGGTTTTAACTTTCGGGGCCATTTTGAGGGCCCAAATGAAGGCTTTTTTATATCGAGGTTCTCAATGATAGTCGAAGGCATGATTGAGCCCCCAAAATGAATCTCCTCAACGATACCTTTCCAACGAGCTATCACACGCCTAAAACATAGATCGTATGCAAAAGTTACGACCCCGGGAAGTTGATGTACTCACTTACCCAAACGGGGCCCACATGACTTTTGGCGCTTCATCTC
>SNQJ01S0033970.1:49541-75394 GCA_010110895.2 Picea sitchensis | reverse complement strand
AAGAGCATGATGTATACTATCCATCCATGGGTGTTGTATCTTCATTTTCATTTTCCTTCATGTCCAAATAACTTCATCAATCTTCTGGTCCAAAACCCATGACTAGGGTTGACATCAATGACAACAACCAATCTTCCAACAAGGAGCTCATCTCAGAAAACATCATCCCATAGTGGGGGAAAACTAGCACGTTCTTTCTATCCCTCTTGCACAAGAACGAGCTCATCTTGAACAACATAATCCCACCATCGGGGAAAGCTAGCATGTGCTAGCTTTCCCCCTTGCACAAGAACGAGCTCATCTCGGACAATATCATCCCATCGTGGGGGCAAGCTAGTGCGTGCTAGATTTCCCACTTACACAAGCACGAACCCATCTCAGACAAACATCATCCCACCATGGGGGAAATCTAGCGCGTGCTATATTTTCCTCTTGCACAAGCACAAGCTCATCTCAGACAACATCATCCCACCACGGGGGAAATCTAGTTCATGCTAGCTTTCCCTATTGCACAAGCACGAGCTCATCTCGGACAACATCATCCCTCCATGGGGGAAAGATAGTGCATGCTAGCTTTCCCTCTTGCACAAGCACGAGCTCATCTCAGACAACATCATCCCACCATGTGGGAAAGCTAACGTGTGCTAGCTTTCCTTCTTGCACAAGCACGAACTCATCTAGGACAACATCATCCCATCGCGGTGGAAAGCTAGTGCATTCTAGCTTTACCTCTTTCACAAGTAGGAGCACATATTGAACAACATAATCCCATCGGTGGGGAAAGCTATTTTTCCCTCTTGCAAAAGCAAGAGAGCATCTTGAGCAACATCATCCCACCGTGGGGAAAATCCAACTCGTGCTAGCTTTCCCTCTTGCACGAGAAAGAGCATATCTCGAACAACATCATACCACTGGTGGGGAAATATAGTGTGTGCTAGCTTTCCCTCTTGCACAAGCATGAGCTCACCTTAGACAACATCATCCCACTATGGGGGAAAGCTAGCGCATGCTAGCTTTCCCTCTTGCACAAGCACAAGATCATCTCAAACAACATCATCCTGTCATGGGGGAAAGCTAGCGCATGGTAGATTTCCCTCTTGCACAAGCACGAGCTCATCTCAAAGAACATCATCCCACCATGGGGGAAAGCTAGTGTGTGCTAGCTTTCCCTCTTGCAGAAGAATGAGCTCATCTTAGATAAACATCACCTCACCAAGGGGGAAAGATAGCCCACGCTAGCTTTCCCTCTTGCACAAACATGAGCTCATCTCAGACAACATCATCCCACCATGGGGGAAGGCTAGCACATGCTAGCTTTCCCTCTTTCATAAGAACCAACTCATCTTAGACATCATCATCCTACCATGGAGGAAATCTAGTGCACGCTAGCTTTCCTTTTTACACAAGCACAAGCGCATTTTGAACATCATTCCATTGTGAAGGAAATCTAGCACTAGCTTTCCCTCTTGCACAAGCAGGAGCACATCTCGAACAACATCATCCCACTAGTGGGGAAAGTTAATGCGTGCTATATTTCCCTCTTACACAAGCACGAGCTCATCTTGGACAACATCATACCACCATAGAGGAAAGCTAGTGCATGCTATTTTTTCCTCATGAATAAGCAACAACGCATATCAAACAACATCATCCCACCAGTGGAGAAAGTTGGCACATCCTAGCCTTCCCTCTTCCACAAGGAGCACATCTTGAACAACATCATCCCACCATGGGGGAAAGCTAGCGCATGCTAGCTTTCCCTCTTACACAAGCAGGGGCACATCTCGAACAACATCATCCCACTAGTGGGGAAAGCTAGCACATGCTAGAATTCCTTTTTGCACAAGAAAGAGCTCATATTGGACAACATCATCCCACCATGGGGAAAGATAGTGTGTGCCATCTTTCCCTCTTGCACAAGCACAAGCTCATCTCGGACAAAATCATCCCATCGATAGGGAAAGCTAGCATGTGCTAGTTTTCCCTATTGCACAAGCATGAGCTCATCACGGACAAAATCATCCCACCATGGGGGAAAGCTAGCACGTGTTAGCTTTCCCTCTTGCACAAGCACGAGCTCATCTAAGACAACATCATCCCACTGTGGGGTAAATCTAGCGTGTGCTAGTTTTCCCTCTTGCACAAGCACGAGCTCATCTTGAACAACATCATCCCACAGTGGGGGAAAGCTAGCGTGTGCTAGCTTTTTGTCTTGCACAAGCACAAGCTCATCTTAGACAACAACATCCCACCGTGGGGGAAAGCTAGTGTGTGGTATGTTTCCATCTTGCACAAGCATGAGCTCATCTTGAAAAAGCATCATCCCACTGTGGGGGAAAGCTAGCGCGTGTTAGATTTCCCTCTTGCACAATTACAACCTCATCTAGAACAATATCATCCCACCATGGATGAAAGATAGCTCATGTTAGCTTTAACTCTTGCACAAGGATGAGCTCATCTCGGACAACATCATTCCTTCTTGCACAAGCACAAGCTCATCTCAGACAACATCATCTCGCCATGGGGGAAAGCTAACGCATGTGCTAGCTTTTCCCTCTTGCACAAGCACAAGCTCATCTCGGACAAAATCATTCCACCGTGGGGAAATTTATCACGTGTTAGTTTTCCCTCTTGCACAAGTACAAGCTCATCTCGGACAACAACATCCCACCGTGGGGGAAAGCTAGTGCCTGCTAGCTTTCCCTCTTGCACAAGCACGATCTCATCTCGGATAAGCATCATCCTACTGAGTGGGAAAGATAACATGTGCTAGCTTTCCCTCTTGCGCAAGCATGAGCTCATCTTGGACAACATCATCCCACCACAGAGGAAATCTAGCGCGTGCCATCTTTCCCTCTTGCACAAGCACGAGCTCATCTCAGACAACATGATCCCACCATGTGGGAAAGATAGCACTCTCTAGCTTTCCTTTTTGCACAAACACAAGTTCATTTTTTGAACATCATTCCATTGTCAAGGAAAGCTAACGCGTGCTAGCTTTCCCTCTAACACAAGTAGGAGCACATCTCGAACAACATCATCCCATCAGTGAGGAAAGATAACGCATGCCAAATTTCCCTCTTGTACAAGCACGAGCTCATTTTAGACAACATCATCCCACCGTGGGGGAAATCTAGTGTGTGCTAGCCTTCCCTCTTGCACAAGCAAGATCTCATCTCAGAGAACATCATCTGACCGTGGGGGAAAGCTAACGTGTCCTAGATTTCCCTCTTGCACAAGAAGGAGCTCATCTCGGACAACATCGTCCCACCGTGGGTGGAAGCTAGTGTGTGTTAGTTTTCCCTCTTCAACAAGCAAGAGCTCCTACCAGACAACATTGCCCCACCATGGTAATTTCCATATTTGTCTGTCTTAATATTGACAATTTGTATTAAAATTCATCTGAATAAGATAATAATTTGAAGAGGAAGTTCATTTTTTGGAATAAAATTGTTTATTATTTAGAGTATAAATGAAGCATTCAACCATGTTTGTGTGCCTACGAAATCTTATAGACTAGCCCACGACAGAGCCAAATTCCTAGCATAATCGCATCAAACCTCAAAGAAAAGCTCTATTTAAACCACTACAAAAATATGTTCCTAACTTAGTGCATCTTAGTCCCTACACTTTATGGCCTGAGATGGTAAAGGGGAAGAATTCAGACATATCTAGATAGAATCCCAATCACTTAACCTATTTCTTGTCAAAAATGCTTAGAGTACTGACAACATTCACCAAAATGAGGAATATTTGTTTTCAATGTAGGCATAAAACTTGAAGGTATCAAAACTACCTATCCCTATCATGCTGGCTAGGGAGGTTTAGGGTTCCCTTATTTCTAATGGTGTAGGGGATTGGTATTGTGGCCCAGATTTATTGTTAATGTATTCAAGGGAATATCTACCTCAGGTTCAGAATTTAGTCTGTGTAGCATAGATATTCATCAATAAAAATATTTTGAGAGTTGTATAAATTACCCCTTCACTTGATGATGTCAGAAATCAATGATGTAATAATGTGTGGAGCTTGATGGATGAGGAACCTACACTAAAACATCCACTAGGATCATCACAAGACTCTGCCATGTTAGAAGAGCAACCAACAAATAAAGACATAAGTCATGGTTTCGTCGAAACCCTCGAAATTGAGACCATTAAGGAAGAAGCCTGTGAAATAAGAAATGAATAAAGGTCAAATCTCAAACCATTTCGTAATTTCAGTTTGAAAAGAGAAATGGTATCTAATCTGCATGAGTTGGATGAATATATCTTATTTAACTCAACAAGAGGTCCTTTTTTCGTGATTTTTAATGGTGAACCTCATTATGACATGAGCAAGGAGAATGGAAATGAAGCAAAGAAGAGTGAGCTGGGAGTTGAGAGTCATTTCAAAGGAATATCTCTTGATCAATATTATGGCCATGGAATGGGCATGACACAATCCTCCATTCAGATTCTTCATTTAGTCCAAAATAGTGAAACCTTTGCAGAGGCAGAAATGGGAACAAATCCTTTTATTTAAAAAATTTGTGTGATAAAATAGAGATAAAAACATTTTTTTCTACTAATAGTCATGTTGGTGGAATTTTGGATGAATTAGGATCTAACCAACATTTTCAAGCCAAAGGGACACCTTCTCATCAATCTGTTTTGGAAAAAAATAAGGACAATAGCAACCATAGCACTTGTGAAGATGAGTATAACCGATATGATTGGTTGCATTCTGAATATCCATTTCTTTTCAATCTGGATGGTGAAAGTAACAAGGTCTTTCTCACATCGAATGCCGAAATGCAAATAGAAGATAGTGTCTGCAATATTCGACACAAAGGATTTCAAGTTCATGAAGTAGAAAAAAATTGGTTTGATAGGAAAAACCTAGAATTACAAGCTAAGTTTGGACAAATCATACTTTGGGGGTTGTGTTTTGATATCAACTGGCCTAGCGATGAGGGAACATATGTTCTCATGGGGGAATATGAAATAAAAACAAATGGTACATTCTCCAGTACAGGGTTGTGCCCATAATTTAAAGAGGGTAACATTGTTGGCCACATAGATGAAGCCACCATTGAAGAAAGGGACCTAAATTTTGACATGGACCAAGAACATTGCAAAGAGATAGATCACTGTACATTTTTGAATATTTTTTATGATGAGATCCTTGTTGTTCCAGAAGAACAACAAACCTTGATCCTTGATATTCCTGGGTGTACCAACATGTCTCAACTTGGAGATTCCATACAAGTCAAAACCAAGTATGACCGGGGCATTTATGACGATGTCAACCTGGATTTAAACGATAGATATGAACATAATAGTGATAGGTTTTTAAAGTTATTTGTGATCGACCCTAGTAATAATGATGATAGCAATGATCTCATCGATGAAATAAGGCTGGAACATAGTCCTGACAACCAAAAACTATGTTTTAAGTGTGACAGTGATGGGAATTTTGCACTGAATATTGGCATTAATAATTATGTTGTAGAACAATACTGGACAGGTTTGGATAAACAATCTATGGAGCATGCTTTCTGTCAACTTTACACATCACCCTAGAGTAAATGTGACCTTTATGGCTTAAAAGGTTTTATGAAGAACATTATTCTTGTAAGAAGATTCTACTAAAATAAAATTACCTAATTGATTCTTTAACATCTCCATGACTTTATCAGTCCAAAATACCAAGGGAAGTCCCAACACCTTAACCCAAATCAACACTTTGAAATTTGATTATGTCTTTGGGTTGAAACAAGGGTGTCAAGGTTTTAATGATAGAAAAGAGGACTCCCAAAATGATCTACCCTTTAAGGTCCTATGGGAATCATCTTCAAACAAAAAGAAAAATGCAAGCCACCTTCTCATCATAATGTAATAAGATAGTCCATATATGATAATTAATTTCCAGAATTCTTGCATCTAGGCATTTAATGTATCATCTACTATATGCCACATGAAAAAAATTCCAATTAGGACCTTGCTAGAAATTTTCAATACATGTGCTACCCTCGGATCTTAACCTACCACCATATTGACCCATGCCACCTTCTTCTTGACCACTTTCCTTCTCTTCTTTGAGCTCTTTCCCCCTTGAGACACCACATTGAGATCCTTCTCTCTGCTTCCACCACTAAGTGTCTCTAAATCCAGTTTAGCACCTACAAATTGTATGCCTTTTACTTGCCCATTCAATGGCATGAGAAAATTTTTTCCGTAGGCCTATGTTGACATCACTCCACATTCTAGTTCAACTTCATCCCAATTATTTGAGGGAGATAATAAGTGATTACTAGACTTTGTAGAATGGGGAAACCTAACCTCAAATTTTAATGAAGAAAAACCTTATCTCGACCTTGTGGTTGGGATACCCTCCTCATATGACACAATCAAGTCTACAATAATATTCTTGAATGCATCTCCTTCCAAGTTTCTGACAACATGTCAACTATCAAAGCTTGAGACCATTGGATCAGTCTTTGGTATTGTGGATTTGGAACTTGAATCATAATTATATCTCATGTGATCCAATGGAGGGTATAGGTCACCTATTCTATATGCTAATGCCTTAGAATGGGCCTTCTAAGAATTTGTGTTGTACAAGGTGCATTTGCATGGATCTCTCCTAAGAACTTGTATTGTGAGGCATGTAAGATTACTCTTCAGCAAACATAAAAAGGTGTAAAGAACCTAAGAATTATAACATCAGAAAATCCTCCGATTTTTCACTTTTGAAAGGTGTCTTTACATTCATCCAACCAAAATCTATTTGGGTTTCATCTTTGAATCCACAATACTACTTTTGGAAATTTTAGCACACTAATTTATGCAATACATCCATTGACAAACAAAATTCTTGCTAAATATGGAATTGAACTAGAATGTCTTTTACAAGAAAAGAGAAAAAGAAATTAATAACAAAGAAAAAGATAGATCAATTATAAACCTTCAAAACACAAAGTTAAAGAATATTCCGAGGCACCTACAAAATATGATAAGGTGAAATGAATTACTTATAAAGCCAAAGAGCTGTTGGGAAACCTATTTGCATAATTCCATTTGGAGGATCTAATCCATAGAGTAACTGCATACTACAAATTTCAGCAAGGGAAGCTAGAAGTGTCTGTCATCTCAAACAAAAGGAAAAATATAACCTCATAAAGAGCCAGCAAAATCGAAAGAAAATTTATCATATTATCTAATGTATTTGTCCATCCCTTCATAAAACCTCAACGAATAGATGAAACATAAAGATAAGAATGACTTCAAACTAAGCACCTTTAGTTTCCACCAAAATATGATTGGAAATAACATAAATGGTATCATTCAACACCACTGGAAATATCAAGAATATTTTGATCAAAAAATTTAAGTGGAGTGTACAAGATGGAAAACAAAACCATATAGAGTATTTTAGAAAGATGAGATGCACATAGATAATCCACACAGAAAAAGGATGCTAATCACATAAACTCGTGTAAATCTCGAAAGCCTTTTCATCTAACTTTCAATCTTCTAGTTTCTCATTGATGCCCACTCTTTGAATTAAGGAAATACAAATCAGAGTTACCATAATAGTGAGCTTGTAAAAGGTACCAACTAAAAATAAGTGGAGGTTCATTAATAACAGAGAATGGAATACAAAGTCTGTAGTTTTCCAAACCTTAATGGGTGTACGATATTGACAATACAACATAAACAATGGAATTCAAAAGATATCCATAAATAAGCAAATCATCCACAATAAGGGTTAGAATACTACAACAAAGTAACTGTTAGGGGGGAACTTGATTCATCATTCATGTCAGCAAGAAGAAAGAAAATGGGCAAGATGTTTGGGCTGCCACAAAATAAGCCATTCAATCGCAGACAATAGAAAAATAGACATGCTCTTCACCAATTGTCCCATTTCATAGAGAAAAAATAAATAAAAACAACTGGAATAAATCCAGAAAGAACCTACCAATAATATGAACCTACTAATAAATAAAATACAATACTTACATGCTTTATTCTATTGGATGAAAAGTGTCTTGAAACAATTATTTCTGCAACTTCCTGCAAAAGAGAACAAATATATGCCTATAAGGTAGAAATCATGAATCTTGGCAGCAGTAAACAAAATATTGCAATTTCCAAGGATCCTTTAGAGACGACATCATAACAGCTGTGTAAGCTTGATTGTTATAGACTAACAATGCTTGCAGGAGGGTCACTGTAGAAAACATGATCCAACATCCTAATTCAAGCACTCTAAAAGATGATAAAGACAAAAAATAAAAAATAAATAATAATGCAAAAATCAAAACAACAGTAGGGAAAATAAAACTCAACTCAGAAAGTGGAAATCAAAGTGTTGTAAAGTAGAAAAGAAGCGGAAAATTTGAAGGCAGGGATAAACTACTAGTATAAAGAAGAATACCATTAGCGAAATATCTTTCACGTTGGCCCCTCGCAATATTTCAAACGAGGACTACTAATGGTGTGGGAAAACCATTGTCTCTATAATTCTTTTAAAATTTATGAGTTAGTGTTCAAGACAAAAGTAATCTGGAAATGGCTTAACACTCGAAATCCCGATGTAGCTATCATCCCTTTGATGGATACGATTAGATTGTCAAGATAAGCATGGAGACTGACTGACTCATCCAAGGTTATGTGTATAGGACTTCTCAAGGCGATACTTGTATCAAATAAGCCAGAGGGTAGGCAATTGTAAGACATAGTATCGCGATTAGTAATGAAAGTGGTTTTGTGATAATTTTCCCCTTCCACCTTGATTTTATTGTAACCCAAGAAACTGTCAAGTAAAGGCTCCAAGTATAACTCTACGATATGTTGTTGAAGAATTCTCGTATTGAAAGGAGGGAAAGGATTTCTTATAATTGCTTTCCTGAAAGTTCGAAGACTAGCGCAGGTCCTAAAATTGTCAGGGGTATTCAAAGCAGGTTTCTAATTTGAAACCCCTTCATGGTGGAATAAAAAAAACATTTCAGTCCTTAAGAAATATCCCAACTCCCTTCAGAAGGTTGCTTTCAAAGCAAAGTTAACAAGTTTTTGTTTTTGCCTAGTTGTTTTCATAGTATGTTGAACTAGACCTGGATCAAAACCATGAAGATCCACATTAAACCAAGGAAAAACCTTTTGAATTCAACCAAGTAACCAAACATACCTCATCTCTTCTTTATCGGGACCATGTACATTTATTTTAATGTTCGTTGAAGATCCAAGCATCCTATTTTTGATGGAGATGGCTTCAACCACCTTCAGCCACAACTACTCCTCTTCCTGTTTTTCTTTGTTGCCTCCAGTACTCAAGGAAAACGAACTCTCGAGAGGATTCAATCCTTCATGAGTTCCATTATTTCCTATAGATATAGTCTCCTCGGGCTTGAGGGTTAATTTTGAATGATCGCACAACTTCTTTCATTGTTAGGGATGGCCTTCCATAATTCTTCGTTTTCAGAAATGTATGAACGATGTAGAGATTGGAAAGCACAATCAGGCCAGTGAGGCAAGAGATGCTGAGTAGGAGAGGTTGTGAAGAAAACTAATTGATCTATAGTTTTGTATCCATAGTTCTTGATCCCTCATCTAAGTCACCACCATTTTTACCCTAGAAAAATTTCCCTAGGGACCCATTCCTTGGATATGACCAAACATCCTCTCCCTATGTTTCATCATCTGTATAGTCCACTACTTGGAAGTCTCCATCAATGCTATCGAAGATGTAAACTTGAAGAAACTCATACATTCCAACTTCATCTAGTTGACTTCCCCATTAGCACACAATGTATTCAATCCTAGGGACATGTTGAGAACAAGCCATCAAATCCCTCCAGCTTTGCGTCTATCTTATCCTTTGACTTGCTAAAACTCCTTAGCCTTCAAGAATCTACTCTTTTGGTAACCATAATTTGAGAAGGTAACTAGACCGATGGATGGATTTCAAAGGACAATGATCGAACAAAAAATCATAAATTCTCCTTGAGGACATGGTCGCCACAAGAAGAAACTTTGTTTTAAGTGTGATAGTGATGGGGATTTTGCATTGAATGTTGGCATTATTAATGATGGTGTAGAAGAGTATTGCACAGGGTTGGATGAACAATCTATGGAGCATGTTTGTTGTCAACTTTACACATTACCCTGGAGTAAATGGATGCTCAAAAATATAGGGTGCCTTTAAACTTTTGGATGCCTACCTTATCATACTGTAAATGAAATAAACCTTAACAACTTGTGCAAAATATTCCATTTGAAGCATTGTTCTCTACAATTGAGAGTCTTTGGTCATCTTTGTAAGTTGTTTCATATCCATCAAATTGTCATGCTCATTGTTGTCTATTTCTCTCTATACTTGAGAGTCCATTCTCATTTTCGTAAGTCATCATCTCGATTTGAATGTGATGTTGTCCATGATTCAATTGCACAAATAAATTTAGAGGATCTACATGACAGTCATTTATGTTAGATAAAGGAAGAATACATAGATACAAGAATTATTGATAAGGTGTCTATTAAAATTGGAGGTGTCTTTGCATTATTATTGACATTTTTATTCCTCAGTTCACTTTTCTTGTTAGTATTCTCACAACCCTTTTTGACCTGAAAAATAGATTTTATCCCCTTAATATCGAATTTCCAAAATTCTAACAAAAGAGGACTATAACTATATGGGTCCACCTCCAACCACCAAGGTATTTTTGTAATCAATCAGGATGCTCATTGGTTCACTAGGTAGGTGACCTAGTTACATGTTATGTCTAGCACTTATTATTCTGTGCACACAAGTTTATATGTTCTTCTCCTTCAACAAATCTTGAACTATCCTTTGGTTCTCCATTAGGGAGCCATCACCCTAGCGATGAAAATGGTATTCAGATAGAAAATTGTTCATGACAAGAAACTCCTTTTGAAGTTACCCGTGTCAAAAGATTGTGTTTAAGAAACTACCATTTAAGAATCCAATAAAAACAACTAGTCATCACTAGTGTAAACACCAACCTAATATTATACCTCAATATCATGGATAATGATACTATTTTCATCTTTTGTTGTCTTCCCTTTAACTAAAACTCAACAATATAAAGTCTGTAATTCCAAGCAACATGCCTTGACTTTCCACAATAATAATGTGCCTTTTCATTAATTGTGCTAGCCAATTCTTCAATACTTTTATTGTTTGTTCTACATTTTCGGAAGAAAAAAAAACATGATATGCTATTTCATCATCTTCAATAGTCGATTTTTCCTCCACAATGACATTTGAAATAATAGATTCTAAACTGTGTTAAATATTTTCCTAAATGTAAATAATACACTGTATTTAGCGGAAAAACCCTTTAACAGTACATCGTAAGTTACATATTCATCCTCTAATTGACTCAAACTTTTGTTAACTATGATAACATTGATCTCAAATTGACCTCAAATTGTTTGTTCTCCAACATATTTTAGTTATTTGACATTTTTAGATCAAAGAGCTCTGTTAACAAAAAAAATTGTGTTATATTCTTTCCTACCAACCAGTGTTGCTAAGGAATCCAAGAGCTCTTTACGAAACTTTATTAGATCTAGGTGATGAGCATGGGTATTTGATAGGGAACCTAATAAGTGGCTTTGCCCCATTACAATTAATTTTCCATTCAAATAGTTTGTTTATCCTTTGTTGTTTTTCTATACACAGTTTGACAATTTTCGAGAGACTTCTTTCCATTAAGCATAATCGAAGTTTTAGTTTCCAGATGTGAAAATTTTACCTATAAAACTTTGCAACAGATGTATGCATATTTAAGAAAACATCTTTTGGAAATGCAAATATATTTGTTGTTGAATATTACGATTGTCATTGACCTATCTTATTAACATGGAGTACTCGTGTGGATTGTCAGTGGATATTTTTGCATCCATCAAAATGACCATTGAATAATTGAGCCTGTGCTTCCATTAAAGGTGTAGATGTTGGTAACATGCTTATTTTAAAATATATTGATGTTTTGTTTCTTCCACATTTTACTAATACTCTCACAGACATCGTTGATATATGTGAATCAAACTTCTACTTCATAATTTCCAAGTTCCTGAGATTATGTTTCCTTCAGGTTATTGTATACTTCACAAGTATTATGTTAGCTCAATACTGTCATTTCTAGATTCATTAGGTGCTCATCGAAATAATAGTTCATCATCGGTATGTTGTTGAATTGAGTATGGGATATGTGGTTCTCATCGAAATTGTATGCCTTTTACTTGCCCATTTGATGAAACATTTTTCCATAGGCCTGTGTTGACATCACCCCACATTATAGTTCAACTTCATCCCAATTATTTGAGGGAGCTAATAAGTGATTACTAGAGTTTGTATAATGGGGAAACCTAACCTCAAATTCTAGTGAAGAAAAACCTTATCTCGACCTTGTGGTTGGGATACCCTCCTCATATGACACAATCAAGTCTACAATATTATTCTTGAATGCATCTCCTTCCAAGTTTCTGACAACATGTCAACTATCATAGCTTGAGACCATTTGATCAGTCTTTGGTCTTGTGGATTTGGAAATTGAATCACAATTATATCTCATGTGATCCAATGGAGGCTATAGGTCACTTATTATACCCACTTTTGATTCTATATCCATAGTTCTTGATCCCTCATCTAAGTCACCACCATTTTACCCTAGAAAAATTTCCCTAAGGACCCATTCCTTGGATATGACCAAACATCCTCTCCCTATGTTTCATCATCTTTCTAGTCCACTACTTGGAAGTATTCATCCATGTTGTGGAAGATGTAAACTTGCAGAAACTCATACATTCCAACTTCATCCAGTTGACTTCCGCATTAGCACACAATGTATTCAATCACAGGGACATTTTGAGAACAAGCCATCAAATCCCTCCATCTTTGCGTCTATCTTATCCTTTGACTTGCTAAAACTCCTTATCCTTCAAGAATCTACTCTATTGGTAACCATCGTTTGAGAAGGTAACTAGACCTATGGATGGATTTCAAAGGACAAAATCATTCCACCGTGGGGAAATCTATCACGTGTTAGTTTTCCCTCTTGCACAAGCAGGAGTGCATCTCAAACAACATCATCCCATCGTTGGGGAAATCTATCGTGTGATAGATTTCCCTATAGGCTAGCTTTCCCTCTTGCAAAAGAAGGAGCTCATGTCAGACATCATCCCACAGTGGTGGAAAGCTACCGTGTTCTTCGTTTCCCTCTTGCACAAGCACGGGCTCATCTCGAACAACATCATCCCACCATGAAGGAAAGCTAGCATGTGTTAGCTTTCCCCCTTGCACAAGCACGAGCTCATTTTGGAAAACATCATCCCATTGTGGGGGAAAGCTAGCACATGCTAGATTTCCCAGTTTCACAAGCACGAGCTCATCTCGGACAAACATCATCCCACCGTGGGGGAAATCTAGTGCGTGCTAGCTTTTCCTCTTGCACAAGCACAAGCTCATCTCAGACAACATCATCCCACCACAGGGGAAAGGTAGTTCATACTAGATTTTCCTCTTGCACAAGTACGAGCTCATCTCGAACAAAATCATCCCACCATGGGGGAAAGCTGGCACGTTCTAGTTTTCCCTCTTGCATAATCACGAGCTCATCTTGGACAACATCATCCCACTGTGGGGGAAAGCTAGCATGTGCTAGTTTTCCCTCTTGCACAAGTGCGAGCTCATCTCATGCAACATCATCCCACCGTGGGGGAATGCTAGTGTGTGCTAGCTTTCCTTCTTACACAAGCGTGAACTCATCTAGGACAACATCATCCCACTGTGGAGGAAAGCTAGCATGTGCTAGCTTTCCAACTTGCACAAGCACGAGCTCATCTTAGACAACAACATCCCATTGTGGGGGAAAGCTAGCACGTGGTAACTTTCCATCTTGCACAAGCATGAGCTCATCTCGGACAAACATCATCCCACTATGGGGGAAAGCTAGCACGTGTTAGATTTCCCTCTTGCACATGTACGACCTCATCTCGAACAAACATCATCCCACCGTGGGGGAAAGCTAGCGTGTGCTAGATTTTCCTCTTGCAAAAGCACAAGCTCATCTCAAAAAACAACATCCCACCATGGGGGAAAGGTAGTTCATGCTAGTTTTCCCTCTTGCACAAGCACGAGCTCATCTCGAACAAAATCATCCCACCATGGGGGAAATCTAGCACGTGCTAGCTTTCCCTCTTGCACAATCACGAGCTCATCTCGGAAAACATCATCCCACTGTGGGGGAAAGCTAGCGTGTTCTAGTTTTCCCTCTGGCACAAGCGCGAGGTCATCTCAGACAACATCATCCCACCGTGGGTGAAAACTAGTGTGTGCTAGCTTTCCTTATTACACAAGCACGAACTCATCTAGGACAACATCATCCCACCGTGGAGGAAAGCTAGCACGTGCTAGCTTTCCCACTTGCACAAGTGCGAGCTCATCTCGGACAACAACTTCCCACTGTGGGGGAAATCTAGCACGTGGTAACTTTCCGTCTTGCACAAGCACGAGCTCATCTCGGACAAACTTCATCCCATTGTGGGGGAAAGTTAGCACGTGTTAGATTTCCCTCTTGTACAAGTATGACTCATCTAGAACAACATCATCCCACCATGGGGGAAAGATATCTCATGCTATCTTTAACTCTTGCACAAGGACAAGCGCATCTCGAACAAAATCATCCCACTGGTGGGAAAGCTAACATAGTTTTCCCTCTTGCACAAGTAGGAGCGCATATCAAACAACATCATCCCACTGGTTGGAAAGATAGCGTAGGATAGCTTTCCATCTTGCACAAGGAGGAGTGCATCTCGAAAAACATCATCCCACCATGGGGAAAAGCTAGTGCTAGCTTTCAATGTTGCACAAGTAGGAGAGGATCTCAAACAACATCATGCCACTGGTGGGGAAAGCTAGTGCATGCTAACTTTCCCTCTTTCACAAGCACGAGCTCATCTCGAACAACATCATCCCACTTTGGGGGAAATCTAGTGCGTGCTAACTTTCCCTCTTGCACAAGCATGAGCTCATCTTCGACAACATCATTCCACCATGGGGGAAAGCTAGCATGTGCTAGATTTTCCCTCTTGCACAAGCAGGAGCTCATCTTGGACAAAATCATCCCACCATGGGGAAATCTATCACGTGTTAGTTTTCCCTCTTGCACAAGCAGGAGTGCATCTCAAACAACATTATCCCATCGTTGGGGAAAGCTAGGGTGTGATAGCTTTCCCTACAAGCTAGCTTTCCCTCTTGCACAAGAAGGAGCTCATCTCAGACAACATCATCCCATAGTGGGGGAAAGCTAGTGCATGATTTCTTTCCCTCTTGCACAAGAACAAGCTCATCTCGAACAACATCATCCCACCATCGGGGAAATCTAACATGTGCTAGCTTTCCCCCTTGCACAAGCACGAGCTCATCTCAGACTACATCATCCCATCGTCGGGGAAAGCTAGCACATTCTAGTTTTCTATCTTGCACCACCGCAAGCTCATCTAGGACAACATCATCCCACCGTGGAGGAAAGCTGGCACATGCTAGCTTTCCCTCTTGTACAAGCATGAGCTCATCTCGGACAACCACATACCACCGTGGGGGAAAGCTACGGCGTGGTAGCTTTTCTTCTTTCACAAGAACGAGCTCATCTCAGACAAACATCATCCCACTGTGGGGGAAAGTTAGTGCATGTTAACTTTCCCTCTTGCATAAGTACGACCTCATCTAGAACAACATCATCCCACCATGTGGGAAAGATAGCTCGTGCTAGCTTTAAAACTTCCACAAGGATGAGCTCATCTCGGACAACATCATTCCCTCTTGCACAAGCACGAACTCATCTCAAACAACATCATCCCACCATGGGGGGAAAGCTAACGCGTACTAGATTTCTATCTTGAATAAGCACGAGCTCATCTAGAAAAACATCATCCCAATGTGGGGGAAAACTAGCATGTGTTAGCTTTCACTCTTGCACAAGTAGGAGCACATCTCGAAAAACATCATCCCACTGGTGGGAAAGCTAGCATAGTTTTCCCTCTTGCACAAATAGGAGCGCATCTCGAACAACATCATCCCACTGGTGGGAAAGCTAGCGCATGCTAGCTTTCCATCTTGCACAAGGAGGAGTGCATC
Source organism: Picea sitchensis (assembly GCA_010110895.2). NCBI lineage: Eukaryota > Viridiplantae > Streptophyta > Pinopsida > Pinales > Pinaceae > Picea > Picea sitchensis. The sequence continues at coordinate 59,245 of SNQJ01S0033970.1, read as the reverse complement.
TTGAATAACATCAGCCAGTGCTAGCGCTAGCTTCCCTCTTGCACAAGCACAAGCGCATCTCAAACAACATCATCCCACTGGTGGGGAAAACTAGTGTGTGCTAACTTTCCCTCTTGCACAAGCACGAATTTATCTCAAACAACATCATCCCACTTTGGGGGAAATCTAGCACATGCTAACTTTCCCTCTTGCACAAGAACGATCTCATCTTGGACAACATCATTCCACCATGGGGGAAAGCTAGCACGTGCTAGCTTTTCCCTCTTGCACAAGCATGAGCTGATCTTGGACAAAATCATCCCACAGTGGGGAAATCTATCAAGTGTTAGTTTTCCCTCTTGCACAAGAAAGAGTGCATCTCAAGCAATATCATCCCATCGTTGGGGAAATCTAGCGTGTGACATCTTTCCCTCTTGCACAAGAAGGAGCTCAACTCAGACAACATCTTCCCACAGTGGCGAAAAGCTAGCCCGTGTTTTCTTTCCGTCTTGCGCAAGCACAAGCTCCTCTCGAACAACATCATCCCACCATCAGGGAAAGCTAGCATGGGATAGCTTTACCCCTTGCACAAGCACAATCTCATCTCGAAAAACATCATCCCATCATGGGGGAAAGCTAGCACATGCTAGATTTCCATCTTACACAAGCGCGAGCTCATCTAAGACAACATCATCCCACCATGGAGGAAAGATAGCATGTGCTAGATTTCCCTCTTGCATAAGCACGAGCTCATCTCAGACAACAAAATCCCATCGTGGGGGAAAGCTAGCGCATGGTAGCTTTCCGTCTAGCACAAGCATGAGCTCATCTCGGAAAAACATCATCCCCCTGTGGGGGAAAGCTAGCACATGTTAGCTTTCCCTCTTGCACAAGTACGACCTCATCTAGAAAAACATCATCTCACCATGGGGGAAAGATAGCTCATGCTAGCTTTAACTCTTGCATAAGGATGAGCTCATCTTGGACAACATCGTTCCCTCTTGCACAAGCACGAGATCATCTAGGACAACATCATCCCACCATGGCGGAAAGGTAACGCGTACTAGATTTATAGCTTGCACAAGCACGAGCTCCTCTAGGACAACATCATCCCAATGTGGGGGAACGCTAGCATGTGCTAGATTTCCCTCTTGCACAAGTAGGAGCGCATCTCGAACAACATCATCCCACTAGTGGGAAAGCTAGCATAGTTTTCCCTCTTGCACAAGTAGGAGCGCATCTAGAACAACATCATCCCACTGGTGGGAAAGCTAGCGCTTTCTAGCTTTCCATCTTGCACAAGGAGGAGTGCATCTCGAACAACACCATCCCACCATGGGGGAAATCTAGTGCTAGATTTCCCTCTTTCACAAGCAGGAGCGCATCTCAAACAACATCATCCCACTGGTGGGGAAAGCTAGTGTGTGCTAACTTTCCCTCTTGCACAAGCATGATCTCATCTCTAACAACATCATCCCACTTTGGGGGAAATCTAGCGCATTCTAACTTTCCCTCTTGCACAAGCATGTGCTCATCTTGGACAACATCATTCCACCATGGGGGAAAGCTAGCACGTGCTAGCTTTCCCCTCTTACACAAGCATGAGCTCATCTCGGACAAACATCATCCCACCATGGGGAAATCTATCGCATGTTAGTTTTCCCTCTTGCACAAGCAGGAGTGCATCTCAAACAACTTCATCGCATCATTGGGGAAAGTTAGCCTGTGATAGCTTTCCCTACAGGCTAGCTTTCCCTCTAGCACAAGAAGGATCTCATCTCAGACAACATCATCCCACAATGGGGGAAAGCTAGCACATGCTTTCTTTCCTTCTTACACAAGCATGAGCTCATCTCAAACAACATCATCCTACCATCGGGGAAAGCTAGCATGTGCTAGCTTTCCCCCTTTCACAAGCACGAGCTCAGCTCAGACAACATCATCCCATTGTGGGGGAAAGCTAGTGTGTGCTAGCTTTCCCACTTGCACAAGCATGAGCTCATCTCGGACAAACATCATCCCACCGTGGGGGAAAGCTAGCACGTGCTAGCTTTCCCTCTTGGACAAGTGCGAGCTTTCCCTCTTGCACAAGTAGGAGCGCATCTCAAGCACCATGGGGGAAAGCTAGCATGTGCTAGGTTTCCCTCTTTCACAATCATGAGCTCATCTCAGACAACATCATCCCACTGTGGGGGAAAGCTAGCATGTGCTAGTTTTCCCTCTTGCACAAGCGCGAGCTCATATCAGACAACATCATAGAGATAGAGAGTAGGTTCCTCTTCAGTCAAGGTACATACAACACTTCACTCATCCTGAGATTTTTTTCGGACTTCAGCCGAAACAAAGTTGTGCCAACTCCGTTAATTGCACACTTGGCATTGTCACCAAGTTCTACTTGCAATCGTGAGCTCTCTTCTGTCAAACCAATGGGTGATTTTTGTGATCCTGTCAATGACGAGAAGCTCCACTATCCACCAACCAAGTCTCCATGGTGGCCTTCCTAGAACAAAACAATGAAAAGAACAAGAACAACACTCATCTAGTGTTGTAGCCAAAAATGTGTCTCAAGATGATCCCCTTCTCTTTAGATCCCAATCTTTGATCCCATGTCAATTTTCACATGCAACTCTATATGACTAATTTTCAAATCTGAAAATTGTTTCCTATGACCTAACAGTAAACTCTAGTTGTCATCACTGAACAATTTTACACTGAAAATTATTGACTGAAAATATATGTAGCAGAAACAACAAGATTAGAGATGAATCATCAATACACATGAGACACAAATTTTATGTTCTGTAAATTAGTCAATTTCAAAAAATTTAAGGGAAAAACTAGCCCTCCTAGCCAATACAATTTCACCAAAATTTGAGGACAACCTTGTCCTCCAATAACTAGAAAAATTAAAAAACCAATCCTCAACAAATCCTTGGAAATTTATTCTATCCACAAATCTGATGCAGACCACCTATAAGGCCTACTGACATCACCATTATTGTTGCCAATGTCATCCTGTATGGACCTTCTCTTGCCTAGAAAACTTTGTACGGATGTAAGTGATTCACCTTATTGCAACCCGCGTACATATGCGATTGTGTCCACTTCAACCCACGTACATGTACGAAAATATTTTACTAACACCTCTGTATAATTTTCTATCTGCAGCTTCCTTCACATGTGCATCCTTTGTCACTTCCCACATGTGATCCAAAAACCCTAGGCCAGATTGCCTAGGTGCAGAAATCTTCTTGCTACAATTGTCATGCTCCCTAGCACAAGTGTTTACTCATTTATGCTAACTCCATGATACCACTATAATAAAATGTCACAATGACCTCTCTCCTTTATATACAAGTCCAATGAATGAGTTTAGGATCCTTTCCTAAACTCAACAAGTAATTAGAATATTTTGTTCCTCTTTGTGGGTGTGACACACCATCACAAGCCCACAAATCCCATCAACTTGCCCATGAGGCCCTAGCCTCATTCCAAGGTCGATTACACTGAAACAAAAGGTTGGTCTAGTGCCAACGAAGATTCCCACATGCCTGACACCTCGGCCTCTTGTAGGAATACCTCCCAATGCTACAAAATCAATCGTCAAGACTAGAAAGGTTGTGACAGAGTGGAAGTTTGAGAAGGATGGGACTCCGATCATGATGCAAAATATTGCAAATGATAGCAAGGGTGCTTAATTTGATGCCTCAAAGTCAAATTTCATGGGCCTTGGTGACAAGAGGTTGTGTAGGTGGGATATGGTGGATAAGCATGGTATTATTAAAGAGACTAGTAACACGGTTTTAAGTTGGGCCGATGGTCAACAGTTTTCAAAGGGTACAAATTTCCAATGCTTTGCAACCACTGGGGATGGATGTTTGGTGGTTGAATCCAGGAATGGGAAGATTCATCTTTATGGGAAAACATCTATGAGGATGGGAAAACTATCGTTTGCATGACTTGCATTATTGATCACACATGTCGATGTTGCTTGTGATGGGAAGTGGATTATTGGGACTACAAATACTTATCCTATTCTTATCACTACTGTCTCTTCACAGACAAAGATGGAAAGTCAGAGACAAGATTTTCTGGGTGGATGGGGCACAATATCCTAGCTCTGAGACCGCTTAAGATTAATCCTATGGATGCATATCTTGCTAGAAAGAATAAGTTCCATGGTGGCCAGTTTTCTTAGTAAGCGCTACTGATTTGTTTTTTTGGTATTTGAATTTATGTTATATGACTTTCCCTTGCACATGTTTATTATCTAGTTGTCTTGCAGAGTAGGATTTCTGTTGCATATCTTATTATATTTTCCAAGTGCAAATTTTGTTATCTCAAAATATAAAATTTAAAATTTATTGATTTACATGTATCATGAAAAAGGAAAATTAATAGTTGTTATCATAAATTGCATCCTAACTATTTGTAAACTATAAACACTGAACAATTTCTATGGAAATTATCAACCATTGGTTTGTACTATCTTGGTTACATTTAAGCACGTTATTTTGGTTAATGAAAACCTACAAAGTTGTTATGAAGTTGATACAATGAAAAAAATGGGTAATTAGGTATCTTATGGGGAGCTTCTCTCAGATTTTAAAACTTTTCTATGTACAATATCTTAAATAAATTGAAATATCCAAATTTGCTGCCATTAACACTTTTCTATGTACAATATCATAAATAAATTGAAATGTCCTTGTTGTCATTTCTGTACAGGGAAAATTTATGGTATAAAAATGGTATGAAATGTAGTCAAAATACAATTAGCCTTTTCTAAATAAAATAGTATGTGCACCTAGAACCAAAGTTTGGGATCTTCAACTATCATGACAATGAATTCACCCATTGTTTCCTTGTCGAATTAACTTGTTGAATTTTTACTACTTTAGCCATGTTGTCCTATAAAATGTCATCTTTACTTTCCAGACCAAAATATTTTATGTCATCTTTACTTTCCAGACCAAAAAAATATTTTCTATATGACAAATCTTGTCAGTTTTTTTGCCACACACGACTCCTGGCTATCCTGAATTTTCTAAACTGCTCCATTATTTTTCAAATGGTTCTCGATTCTCCCAAAAATAAACTTCAAAGATGACTTAACAAATATTGAGATTTTTTTTTCCATATCCCTAGCAAACTTTGAAATTTCTTAAATGTGGCTTCTATGATCAAATAACAATGCATTTGAAAGTTCCAGTTCTCTATAAAGGGATCAACTACACAACAAATGACTTCAAATCACAATGTGTAGCAATTGAATCTTACACAACTATTAACCTTTGTTTTGTTAAATCTGTATTAATGTCTGACATCCTTTTCTCTTCATCTCTGCAGGTTACTGAGACTGAAAAGTAGGAGCGTTATCTCATTGTCGTCGTTGGTAAATTTTATGTCATCTGGAATTTCCAGCAAGTCAAAAATAGTGACCATGTGTACAAGGGTCAGGACGGCCTAAAAAAATGTTATTTCTACAACATTGTTCAAAAACATGAATCCATTGTTGACAACAAACTTATGCATGGAAAATTTGCTATTACAAATTCTCCAGAAGCTCCACTTTTGGTTGCAACACCAAATAAAGTGAGCTCATTCAACATCTCATCTTAGCAATAACATCCATTTCATATGAATTGTTAGAACCCAGAACTCCAGACTTAAAATTTAAATTTTAAGTCAAAGACAGGCACGCTGCCATAAGCCATGCATTCTTGCAGCACATTTTACTTTTGTAGCGCGTGAATTTCTTAGTACGCCATGACAAAATATTTGACCTGTCATAAAAGTGTTAAAATCCATGCCTACATTACAAGCACAAAATGTCAATCTTGAGTGGAATCCATTGTTGACAAAAAAAAATTCATGCATGGCAAATTTGCTATTACAAATTCTCCAGAAGCACCAAATGTCAAGCTTAAATGCAATCCATTGTTGACAACAAATTCATGCATGGTAGATTTTCTATTACAAATTCTCCAGAAGCTCCACTTGTGGTTGCAACACCAAAGAAAGTAAGCTCATTCAACATCTCATCTTAGTAATAAGACCCATTTTATACGAATTGTTAGAACCGAGAACTGTGGTTTCAACACCAAAGAAAGTGAGCTCGTTCAACATCTCATCTTAACAATAAGATCCATTTCATACGAATTGTTACAACCCACAACTATTTTAAGTCAAAGACAGGCACGCTGCCAGAAGCCATGCATTCTTGCAAGAATGCATTTATGAATTGTTAGAACCGAGAACTGATTTAAGTCAAAGAGAATTGATTTAAGTCAAAGACAGGACAACACCAATACAACTGACAAGGAGGGAGCCCACAAGGAACCAAAATACAATGCAGTATGCATCGGGAAAATTGTAAAACAATTGTCAATATAATGTGAAAAATATTAGAATGAAAGTCTACATGTGGGATATCTCTACTAGATTGAAAGTCTGCAAAATATTAGAATGAAAGTCTGCATGTGGGATATTAGAATAAAAACACCAATTGAAATGCTCAGCATGTCAAAGTTGTAATTGTTGATGGTTTAATTGGAACACTGACAGACTTTCATATAAGCACTGAGATTCATCCTCATCTTTATTAAGTTCCAGCTCGAAAGAGTTTTCAATTATGAAGCTTCTTTTAATAGATGTAATATTGGTACAGGTCTCTCATCTCAAATGACCATTTGACCAGCCCTTTCAATTGCGCTATACAAGGATATTGTTTGGACTGCAGGGACTCCCACAGGTCTATAGTCATTGCATGATAAATGCCAAGTCTCAAGATCAACAGGAATCTATCTTTCCACTTGCATAAACTCTGTTGCTCTCCCTCTCTGGTTTGCAACAAATTTTCCTTCAACGGAAGTTATAACTTTTCAAGATCGAAAGAAATGGCTTCCCACATGGTTGGATATCCTCACATGGGCCCCAAGAGAGAGATTGAGTTCTCTCTCAAGTCCTTCTAGAATGGCAAGAGCTCTGTCGCCGATCTCGAGGTTGTAGCCAAGGGATTAAGGGTTTCGATCTGGAAGCAAATGGTAGCTATCTGGTTGAAATTGGTTCCCAGCAACACCTTCTCATACTATGATCAGGTTCTGGACATCATTTCCATGATTGGAGTTGTTCCTCCCAGATATGGCTTTGCTGGCAGCGAGGGCGAGATACCAAGTTTGAAACTGGTTGGGGTATAACCTCGGTGTTTCCGGAGGACTGCGCTCGTTGCAACTCTGTATCACCGAGATTCCAGAATCATAGAAGACAATGTTTATGCAACTAATTGCAGAAAGTCTTCGAGTGTATTTTTCTTTGAGCAGATCCAAATCTTCCAGGCGTATATTTCTCATATATTGAACCAACTGGTATTGAGCCTATAATTATGTAGGGGATTTCATTCAATCTTTTTGTCAAATTGTTTGAGAATTAACACATATGCTCAAATTGTTGCTGCTATCAGACATATCATATCAAGACTGAGCACTTATTTTGAAATATTAAGCAAAATTTCCTACTGAAACATGGAAATGATATTCCCCTTAGAAATATGATTCTAAACTAATCATGTGAATACATACAAAGTGCCATGACAAAAAAGAAAAGAGTTCCATTCCATGTTTTTATCAAACAGTTTAGAGACATCCAAAAAAAATTAATGTTGTAGCTTATGTAACAAGATTTCAAGGTACCTACCACTGCAGATGTATGATATCATGAATTGTGAAGTGGTTTAGATGTACAAAGACGTAAAAAACTGGACGATTGGTAATCTATGCTTCTGCTTCATTTAGGCAGTTCGCATCCCCTTCGGTAAAGAAACTTCTGATTATCTTCATGGCCACTAGTTGTCCGTCGGTAACAGTGCCCCTATACACAGTCCGGAAGGCCCCCTGACCAATGAGATTGGCCCGACTGAAATTGTGGGCCGGCTATTGATCATCGCCCTTGCCCGCCCGCCCGCCTACTTGTTAGGGAGGGTTGAGAATCTGAAAAGCACCATGGAGAATGTTGTCTCGAGCTTGGATGCTAACTCATCCACTTTGATGGAAAATTATGCACTTTGTGCCTGTGAACGATTGACCTAGATATGCAAACAGACAAATTAGAATAGTAGGGCATTGGGATCTCCAACAGCGGGGTTATATGGAAGGAGAGAGTTAGGGTTGAATCGAAGGTATGGAGGTTTTACTTGCATGCAGGCAAACTCCTTATCCTGGCGCTGACTGAGCAGAAAATCTCTTTAACCAACGCATTGATGCCCACATTGATGGTCAACCTGCGAGAGGCGGATCTACTTGTATTTTTGTATTTTTATCCCAGCTGCAAAGCAGCGACCCTTCCTCGATGTGGGTACACTACTTGGTTTTTGAATCGTGGCACCAAAAGGGCGTGGAAGATTTTATTATTGTTTTTTTTTCCTATTTTAAAAAAAATGTTTTAACCTCTGTTTTTATTTTTTTAATTTTCTTTTGTTATTTTTTTAACTTTGTTATTAAAATATATAATAATTATTTAAAATTGTTATTTATTTAATTTTTTCAATTGCAGCCATAAAAATGTTTTATTTGGCATAGTGTTTTAAGAAAAAACAAATCTTCCAAAAATCTAATGGTCACATATCCCTTGTAAATCACATCGTGGGATGGAACCTTCATACTCTAGTTGTTAATGCTATTCCCATTTCTCTTTGTCCATTTTGTCAATGTTAAATCTCTAGATCCAATAGACATGATGATCCATGAATATTTAGACATTTATAATTGCAAGAATTACTATTGCATCATTTATTTCCCTCTGCAAACTATGTAGTTGTTGGGCCTTAGGGTTGCCTTTTAGAGGTCTAGTTCCAATTTATGAACTATTTGTGTTTGTAACCATTAATTGGTAATTTCTCTTGTTTGAAAGGAAAAATTCAAATTATAAGTATATCAGAAAAAACATAAAGCTTTTTCTTACCTATAAGGCCCGCTCTAGCCTCCTCTAACCCCTCCTTCACTTATGGAATTCTCTCTTTGGTATAATTTTTTGGTGCATCCATATGTGTTAATCAGTCACCACACCTTGTCCTATATGACCTTGTATTGCTCCATTGGATGCACAGTGACTTGGATATTCCATGTGTGCACTTGCCCCCAAATCTCGATCCTTCTAAACTACAAATCCATCTACTTATGCTCTCTCATGACCAATTACTAGTATGTTTATTGTACAATGTCCTCTATCTGAGCCTCTAACATATTCAATTTCTACTACCTCATTGTTAATTCCCAATACTGGTTGCTAGAGTCTTATCATAGTAGTTGTACATAATGCCACTACATCTCAACTCTGGAAACCCTCCTATTGAGTGATGGGAAATGTTCCTACACCAATGCATGTAGAACTAATTTGTAGCTCAATCCACTAGCTCCACCCTATTGCAATTATGACAATTGCTCATTTATTCAGGTGAATGTGAACTCGCCCCAATCATACCTCTTTCCTCTCAACCATCCCTTCTCTATTTGGTATGTATCCATTGATATTTTTCCTATAATTTGGTTCCTTTGGTCAACACCATGCCTTATGGATGAGTTTGAATCCATTTCTACCCATACTAGTCATCCTAATTATGCTAACATTCTTTGGTGGGGAGTTGTCTTGTTGTCGAATGTGCTCTCCTTCACCCCTTCCTTTCCCCTCTTCTAGATTAGTTGACCTCCTAAGAAATATTGTAGTCTTCA
>SNQJ01S0033970.1:636-39799 GCA_010110895.2 Picea sitchensis | reverse complement strand
AATGTTTCTCACTCCATTTTGGTGACCAGAGATTTTTCAGATACCGACTTTGACCAGCATGTGTGTAATTTACATCAACCAAGCAGGTATTTGGTGCATGGCCATATGCTCCATCAAGAATATGGACATCTCACAACATAACAACCTCTTGGCAGGCAGATAATATTGTAATGGCGAATCCCTTTCCCCATTCTTACTGGTTTATATTTGTTGTAGCCATATAAGCATAACAAAAAATTACTCCTTGCAGAAATAGCGTAAACCACAGCTCCAAGGAGCATGAGAAAACCAGTATAAATTTAACATCTCATATTGACATTAAAATGTACTAGGAATCCAGATAGAGATCAAAATGAAAGGTTTGAAGACAAAGAACCCCTCTGTGGGAACATGCATAAAACAAAAGACGATCAATTTTTCCATCAACTTGGCAATGGAAACAAGGATACATTTTCCAAAAAAATTATCTTGAAGATTCAACCAGTAGCATCTAAAAATTAATTTGGAACTTTCTTTCATTTATTTAAATTACTAAAAAAATTATACAAAAGGCTTGCCAAGACTGAGCATAGCATTCTATTCTGGGTCAAGGATAACATTAAGGGAGCACTAATTCTTATATGTGGATGGAAATTCTTTTAATCTTAAAAATGTATAATAATAAATACACAATTTGAAGGAACGTATTTTGGAAAACCCCTAATCGATTTCATAGTTTTGGGCACTTTGGATAAATGTGATGACATTTGTTGTTTTATATGTAAACACCAGTGAAATTCTGGAGGCAATATTTGAGAATTTGTCAAACGATACCTAAATTCACAAAAGGTTGGTCTTAAAGTTTTTGTGTTTTGTTCTGAACATTTGAAATTACATGAAATCTAAATATTCGAAATTACATATACATGTTAAATCCTCCTACAGCTTGATATTACTCTACCAGAAATGTATAATAATAAATACACAATTTGAAGGAACGTATTTTGGAAAACCCCTAATCAATTTCATAGTTTTGGGCACTTTGGATAAATGTGATGACATTTGTTGTTTTATACATAAACACCAATGAAATTCTGGAGGCAATATTTGAAAATTTGTCAAACGATACCTAAACTCACAAAAGGTTGGTCTTAAAGTTTTTGTGTTTTGTTCTTAACATTTGAAATTACATGAAATCTAAATATTCGAAATTACATATATATAATCTCCTATAAATTTTGATACTTTTACTCTTAGTAGAATCGCTAAGAAAGTTTTGTGTTTTGTTCTCAACATTTGAAATTACATGAAATTCAAATATTCAACAATTACATATATATTGTTAAACTTGTTTGATATTACTCTACCTTAGTAATTATGTTAGGGAAAAGCAATTTTGGTTCAAAATACATAAGGCTAACAAAATAATTTATTTCCTTAAAAGAAATAACATTAATGAAGTTTATAAATAGGGCTTCGCTTTGTGTGAAGTTGTGAACTGGAGATCCATGATCATATTCAAGCATATACAAATAAATCAACATAAAGATGCAGCCTCATATTCAATCATATACAAATAAATCAACATAAAAGATGCAAATTTCTTTAGTACGTGATTGCACAATTTTAGCTCTATACAAGAATGTTTTTATCGACTCGTAATCTATTTAATAATGAAGATAATTTGAGTTAGAATAATCAGTATATATCTGCTGGCAGATGTGAAGATATCGCTCTAAGGTATGGCCCCACATGTTCCAATAAGATATGGCATTCAAATTTGCTTTCAAAGGCTATGTACTCTTAAACATCTATCTATCACCATTTCAGCATTTAAATATTCAAAGATAAAACAATATGAAACAATTCCCCGGAACATTTTTGTAAGCATTTCAAGAAATGGAGGTCCTCAAGTATTTCAAAGATCGCGAGACAGTTTCACATTTCATTAAACACCAAAAAAAAAAAAAAAAAAAAAAAAAAAAAAAAAAAAAAAAAAAAAAAAAAAAAAAAAAAAAAAAAAACTAAAATAAAAAAACTATCAAAAATCAGATTGTATACTCTAATAATCTGTGAAAGTAACTATTTGATTACCATATAAATAATAGATTTTAATATGTGTGTGTGTCCACCATTAAGGGGAAGTCCATAAAAAGATGGGTAGGACAAGCACCTTGGCTTCCACCAAAGAATGACAGAACTAAACCTTGGCATAGCAGAAGCGAGTAGGGTCTTCATGGATAAGGATGCCATAATTTGATATAACTTTCCAAGATGAATAAGGCCTCTAGAAACTGCCAGGCGTAAGATCTGACTAAGGATATCTCTATGGCAAACTCTGGCTATTGAGACATAGAAGTGAAGGGAACTCCAAACTAGCATGTCTAACTCTACCTAAGGTAATTTGTTGTAGGTAGTACGTCCAAACAGAGAAAATTCAAAGTATTTCAAAACCAAAACATCGTGGTAGTTGCACCCATAATTTGAGGAACCACTATAACCAGAATTTAAATAGATTCAATGAAAAGAAATTATGTTACGTCCACGAACAAAGCGCAGGTTAATGATTCTAAAATAAACAATAAGATAAATAGGGTTGAAAGACAGAGCATCTCCCAAGATGAAACTAAAATAACAACAATATAATGGATTAAGACATAATCCATACCCTCGATGGATATAGATTAAGACTCAAGCTGGGATTGAAGCCACCTTAGGCCCTACCAGAAACTAAAATTTACAACCTCGATTTTGATGGAGCTGCTAGTGGTAATCCACGCGAAGCACGGAGAAGTGGAGTAATCAGGATCAAGCAGGAGAAATAATGTTCATGTATTTTAGATATGGCAAAGCCTCGGATAACCAAGCAGAAGCCGTGACTCTAGCCGAGGGATTAAGTTGTGCACGGACCAGAATTACCAATTGGTAGAAATGAGAGGGACTCAAACCTCTTGAATGATATTTTGAAAAAGAAGGCAACAAGGTTGTATTGGTTGTGAAAAGTAATATTGAATGGAACAAAAAGATCCTGGAGGAACAATACTTTAGCTTCAACAATGCCGTAATATTGACCAACAAAATATGCAAACTGGGTAGCAAACGAAAGCGCCGACACAAAATTCGACATCCACCAAATCAAAACTAGACCTTTAAGCAAAAGAGCTCCATTTACCGAGGATAGATCAATCAATTTATCAAACCCATCAATCGAATAAATAAACTGACATGACTCTGACGATGACACCTAGATTCATCAAATTCAGCAAAGGCATAATTTGTTTTACATTGAGGAAAAGGAAAAGGCATAATTTGTTTCACAATGGGGGGAAAGGAAAGGCACTTAGTTTCACTTGAGGAAAAGGAATATTTTGACTTGACAATGGCTTTAATTCCCAAGGATAATGCCTCCCATTGACACCCCCCACCCCTCTGGATCACCTGGCCCCATCTAACTAACCCTATCCTCTCAGATTCTCATCCCCTATCCCAATATCCTGAGGAGACGTTAATGTGATATTATCATTGATATGCCAGAGACTCAACCCTCATCATGATGGGGAGAAAATGGGAAGAGCATCAACTTTACCCCTGAAACAAATTCCGCAAGAAGAAAGAAGATCTCAGGGAGAACACCGTAGCTCATGTTGTGGACAACCAATCGAAACCGAAACGATCGAAAGAAAATGGAGCTAAACAGACAAATGGGATCAGTAATTCCTGGTCTCCATCGGAGCTCAAAGCCGAACTTTTATCAAGTTCCAAAAGAAGATGTCAAGGAGGTGGAACTACATGGGTGATCCGAAAAACTCTAATGACTGAATTGGAACATCTCAGAAGCCAAGTCCAAAGAATCACTGCATTGGCAAAGACATTATACACATTCTGAGGTAATCAAGTGACTCTGCCCATCCCAAAACTCTAATCATATCTCAAGATTCTGCATCACAAGGTGAGCCATGAGAAGAGGGTAAAACTTAGAATCATAAGAGAGCTATCCCTACCAGCCCACAAAACTGATCTTCCTCTTGGGTTATACACTATCTGTTTTCAGTAGAGACTTTAAGTTTCTAGTGAAAATGTCTAGTTCTCTGTTTGGTAAATTTTGGAATTTTGTAAGTGAAGGTCTATGACAAGTTGAGCCAGCATGTACAAATAGAATTGAGATTTCAAGAGCCTGTCGATGGTAGAGGGTTCTGTCACGAGGGCATCTAAAAACTATGAAACTTCTATGAATCTATACAAAACTGTACAGAGGCTTCAAGAAAATAAAGTTATTCTTATACAATATTACAGGACAAATCAAATCTAAAACTAACAAACGCACCCATCAAAACAAAAAAAGAACCCCGGTCCAAAGAAAGAGTTGCCCACGCCCTGGAAATTTTAGGGTAAAATGTAGGCAAGATAGCCTCCGGAATTGCCATGCTGAGGTTTCACTTCAACATCGTAAAATATAAGAAAAGCATTTAGATGTGCGCAAGACTCACTGGCATGAGAGATAGAGAGTTGAGTAGTTTAAATGGGCAATCATCATTAGACGTAGACCCACTGATTTTCAGCCCTGTCCTTCTTTTCATCCTTCCTAGCCAACACTCTATAAAGGTTCTATTTTGTGAAACTATACCCCAGCTGCTCATTTCTGCCCACCATTTTCCCTTTTTAAGTTTAATATTGTTAATGTTTATGGTCTAAATGTTCACCGCTTTGACCATTTTCCTAATTATTGGTTTAATCCTCCAATTCTCGGCCTTTCAATCTTCGAAAAGCAACATGGCCAGAGACGCTATATTATTGTCCTTCCTTGAGTGGGATCATAAGGTGGGATTTTCATTGTAAAATCAAAAGGGTTCATGTTGAAATGCCTTTCTTTGTGGGTTATGAACATGACCAAAAGATGTTGTATTGGTTGTCCTTCCTTGTGTTGGATCATAAGGTGGGACTGTCATTGTAAAATAAAAAAGGCTTCATGTTAATTTAGTTATCATGCTATACAGACGCAAGGACATTCCCAATTTGAAAATCTCGAACATCATATTCACGCACATGATATATAGACCTGATATTAGCGTTATTGTAAGGTGTCCTGTAGAAAATCTGGCTACAAAAGGGTACATGAAATAGCACCAATAAGAATATTTCCAAACCAAAATATGCTTGGTGCAACTCATCCTCCATTGTAAAGTACCACAGATAATTTGATGCCTCGTGTTTTCCCCAACAAATATCATTCTAACTATCATTCTAACTGGTGCTATTTCATGTACCCTTTTGTAGCCAGATTTTCCACCAATCCAACTAACCTTACTAATCATCTTCATTGAATGTGTTCCCTACTGTCTTATTAGCAGCATAGGCAGCATATGCTACACAAAGGGTTCCAGGTAAGTATGAAGAGACATCGACATACTTACCTGGAACCCTTTGTGCAGCATATGCTGCTAATAACTCTGATGATAATATTACTATGTCTGTTTGCGTTGTTGGGACAAATAAACAAATCCATTGAAGAGAAATCGACATACCACATAGAATTTAGATTTGTAAATGGACTGTTCTACATGCTCCAAAGAAGATTGTGAAGATGTCTAGCCTGCATGCAGCATGTATTTTCAGGTTAATAGTTATAACAGAGCTAGGTGGTTTTGCTGGATTGAAATTGTATTTTCAACTATTTTCATTCACTTACGCTTTGACTTTTCTTTTAAATTTCCAAGAATTTGAATTACTTTTAAAATGATTAAGTTTTCAACCAAATTTTATAATTAAAATACATCGCTCAATTGAGATGCAATGACTGAGGTAACCAATATAGACAGGACTTCAGAAAAGAAGGAACAAAGAAATTAAGTCACGATTTAACTTAGGTGACAGGACTTAAGAAAAGAAGGCACAGAGAAATTAAGTCACATTTTAACTGAGGTGCAGCGCATCAAGCCAAAGGCACCAGTGGAGGAGAAGAACTTCAAGGAATCAAGTCATCAAGAAAAACATGTCTTTGACGATTCCTTCTGGAACAGCGATGTTGATGTTGTTTTAAATGCTCTGGACAATGTCAGTGCCAGGCTGTATGTAGATTCAAGGTGTGTTTACTTTCAGAAGCCATTGCTAGAGTTTGGAACTTTGGGAACCAAGTGCAACATCCAAATGGTTATCCCTCAGTTGACTGAGAACTATGGAGCATCACGAGATCCCCCTGAAAAGCAGGCACCCATGTGTATGCTTCACTCATTTCCACATAACATTCACCACTGTCTCACATGGGCAAGGTCCAAATTTGAAGGTTTCTTAGACAAGACTCTAGCTGAAGCAAATGCTTTTCTTTCCAAATCCAAAGAATACATAACAGCAATCAAGTCTGTAGGTGATGCTCAGGCCTGACAACTTCTGGAGTCTGTTGTCGATTGTTTGGTTTCATAGAGATGTGTAACAATTGACGATTGCCTTTCTTGGTCTAGAATAAAGTAATTAAACCCAACCCTTCCCTTCCCTTTTTATAATTATAATTTTTCTACCTGTCATTTGCATCTTACATTCCAGCAAATCTTCAATGAATTTACTATTTACAAGATTGGATTTCACTAAACCATCGACTGATTTGATTCAGGTTTGAGGATTATTTTTCAAATCGTGTGAATCAGCTTACTTTGAACTTCCCTGAGAATGCAACTACAAGCAGAGGTGCACCATTATGGTCTGCTCCCAAGTGTTTCCCAAAGCCCTTGGTCTTCACTTCCCATGATCCCAGCCACATGTCCCTGATTCTTGTAGCTTCAATTTTAAGAGCTAATACATATGGCATCCCCATTCCTGACTGGGCTTCAAATTCAAATTCAAAGAGATTAGCGGAGGTGGTTGAAAAAGTGCATATTCCTGTTTTCAAGCCAAAAGAAGGGCTGAAGATTGTCATAGATGAGAAAGCTCCAAATGTGAACCCTTCTACATTGCATGATGATGATGATCTTGAACTGATTGATGAATTGATCACCACACTACAAAGTGGTGTTAAAAATCTGCCTCCATGCTTTCTCATGAATCCTATCAAGTTTGAAAAGGTATTCTACTTTGCTCATTAATCCCTATTATGGTGTACTAACAGGTTCTCCATGAAATAAAATGGCTTGTTTTTTGGTGGGAGGGTTTATGTTCTAATGGAAATAAAACTCAGTCTAATATTTTTGGTGCTTCATTGCAATGCAGGATGATGATACAAATTATTACATGGATCTGATCGCTGGACTTGCTAATATGCGAGCAAGGAACTATAGCATACCTGAAGTGGATAAGCTCAAGGCTAAATTCATCATTGGCAAGATAATTCTGCAATTGCAACTACCATTGTGATGGCCACTAGTCTAGTGTGTCTGGAACTTTACAAGGTTATATTAGGCCACAAGGTTGAAAAGTATCACAACAGTTTTGCAAACTTGGCACTCCCTCTATTTTCTATGGCTGAACCTGTGCCCCCAAATGTGACTAAGCATGGGAATCTGACCTGGACATGTTCATAACCCACAGACAGAGACATTTTTACAACTCTTGGATTTGCATTACGTTTTGGAATCTGCAATTGAGCTTACTGCACCAAATAGAAGCTTGATATCTTCAATGATAAGAGTCAAAGATGAAAATGAAATTGTCTTGAATAATGCTTCATGATATAATACTGATGATGTTGATGATATGGAAGTGCTTTACCAATAAGCAATGACTAATCCAAGTGACACAGAACTTCATGAAGATTCATCACTCCAGTCATCTCATAGATTAAGCAATAATAACTTAATGGGCAGTGCTATAATGGTAGGTTTGAATGTGCATACAAGTGGGCAAGGAAATAGCAATCATGTGATAGGTTTCACTTTTGAGGGATTGAGAATTGCTCCCTGCTGATACAATCTTTGGAATATTCATTAGCACATCTAATAGATGATTCTAGTCCTCTTACAAATTTAATTACAGTGTTGAAAATATTACATCATACCAAGTTGAAGGATTAAGGAATTCTAATTCTAATATTGTCATGATTTAATAAAATGAGAATTATCACCCATGAAGATTGGATTAGATTGCAATTTGGAGGGTGCATTTAGATATTGAGAGATCTTCTTAGGAGTAAAAGAGGTTATTATAGAGTAGGTAAAAAATCAAGTGAGTGTAGTTGGTGCAAATCTGCAGAAATTCTGTTGATTTTATGGAAGATATTTTTTCACCAACTCTTGAAGTTGACATCAAAGTGATTATATTTAAAAAGGATTTGTTGGCTCCATAGAAAATTCCAAGTTTCTTATCAAATTGTCATTCAGGTTGGTGCTGACTACATTGACTATACCTAGATTACAACATTTCTAATATTCAAAGTTGCTCCATAGATCTAATAGTAATGTGTTTGAGATGGTGAGAAAAATGAAAAGTGGCAATTTGAGGAAATACTATAAAAGATTGGTGTGTAAGGTACACTTGGAGAGAATGTGCATGCATAAAATAACACTCGATGCTTTCTTTGGGAGAAGTGGGACAAGTAGCAAAATACATTCCCAACAAACCAGAACAACTCATAATCTACAAGCCTTCTTATTTTCTTGAGAATTAGTTCCAACATATACGCAACCTTCCGAACCTTCTTCAGCCACCTCAACTTCTTTTTTCTATTTTTGGGACTTCTTTTTATCTGAAAAGTAATTTCTTGAAACATTGATGGATTGGAGTGAATGAAATCCTTTCGGAATGGGTAATGGGGGCATAGAGATTGTTGAAACTCATATCTAGCACTTGAAGATTTTGCAAAGAGAATAAATCATTGAACACAACCCCATCTAAATCATTATATGAAAAATTCAGCTCCATGAGTTGATGCAAGGAACCCAAAGAGCTTGAAAGAGACCCCTTGAGCCCACTTGTTGGTCTCCATAGTTTTATCACTATGTTATCTTTTCATGTGGTTCCCTCCCAATTACAACAATTAGTATGCATTGCCAATTTAAAGGATTGGACATGGATATGTTGTTCTTGAAGTCTAGTAAGGCATCTTTATCCCTTTGGCTATAGAGTGAGGCATTGCCATCATTCTTTGATTGAGGATATCATTGACATGAAAAGCAAAATCTCAAGAACAATATGCTACACCATAGAAGCCTAGAAACTACCCTAGAACAATAGGCAACAAGTTTCCAATTTGGTAGCACAAGTAACATCATTCCTATGATATAACCTACTTGTGATCTAATGGAAAAGTGGAGGCCACAAATAAAACAAGGGCAACTCTTGTTTGGATTTATGTGCTAGGATGCCTTTTATTCCTAATTTATTTACTTTTCCATTTAAAATTCTGAAACTTGAAATGTATTTTCGTTGCAAGTTGCCACATTTACATCATTAATATATTTTCTTTAGTGTACCTTGGTCAAATAATTTATGTTTTTTAGTACCACAAGAAATAAGGAAATTTTAAAGTTTAGCAGCTTTGTTGGTGCTACCCATGTTTAGAAGTTTTCCACTATTGATATGAAGTAGTTTTCAAGAGAAAAGGTGTCAAAAAATTAAGGTTCCTACTCTCACTTGAGGAATAGTGTTATATCTTTCAAGAATGGTGTTAATCCCCATTACAAACTTACAAGTATAGAGCTTGAGGAATGGCCCTAACCGATAACAACACCTCAAGAACATACAACACCATGAAATTTAAACCCTAGTGCGTGATTTTCTAATGGAGTCATCCTGGATATTCATGCTTAGTCCTCTTGAGGAGAAATAGAAGATCCTACAATATTTATGGAGTCTTTAGCAACATAGGTGTATTCAAGCACATGAGGGTCTACAAAAATACTTTGTGGGGCCATTTGAACTAATCTAGTAAGGTTCCTTGACCAAGAAAGTCAATTTAATAATAATGTCAATAGGATC
The DNA here is from genome assembly GCA_010110895.2 of Picea sitchensis. Lineage (NCBI taxonomy): Eukaryota > Viridiplantae > Streptophyta > Pinopsida > Pinales > Pinaceae > Picea > Picea sitchensis. The sequence continues at coordinate 29,920 of SNQJ01S0033970.1, read as the reverse complement.
ATCAAATATTTCTTTATAGCACCAATTATATATTTCATTAACTTATCATGTACCCCAATAATCATGTCTCATCATATCCTCTACTCGAATGAAGTGCACTATTGGAATTAAATACAAACACAACAAAAAAGATCAGATTCCAGACCTTGTAATCATGTCTCATCATATCCTCTACTCCAATGGGGAGTTCACTAGTGGAATTAATGCAAACACAACAAAAAAATCTGTTGAGCTCAACATACACACTATATAAGGTATGTGAAATAGATTACTTAGCTAAGAAAGAACAAATTTAATAATTTATGACATAGCTATTTGTGCGAGAATATTTGGTAGTAAATCAACTCCAAATTGTCATTAACTTAATGAAATGTCTAGCAGAACATCGATGCTTGAACTTTGTATGAATAATGACATGGTGTGAATATCTTCACTTTATTATTACTATGATTTAGAGAAAGCTTGAAGGTAAGAAGTTTATGTTCAACATCTTTAGCTGAACTTAGGATTCAAACACTGCTTTCTTTAGAACATATATGTCATGTAGTGCTTCTCTTTACATGGTGCAACACGGGTTAATATCTAATGGCAAATGGTTTTGCAGGCAGAAATAGGATCATGGAGCTCCTTTTCTTCATGGCATTGGATCATTTGATGAGATCTTTGGTTTGGGAGAGTCTCACTTCTCCTTGGCTAGATGATTGTGTTTGCTTCTTGGTGGTCTTCTCACATGTATAGCATATGTTAATCACCCATTGCTTGCACTCATGGATGGTTGTGGAGACATACTATCATTATGGTGTGGTTTGGTATATATGCTATCTTGGATGGATGATGGTTCCTAGGCCCCAGTTGATGATGGCATTAGGAGTTAGATGTTTCATGTTGTTGTTGATGTTCCCTAGTGACTTGGTGTGTTCATGTATTGGGTGAATATGAGACACAAGCCCCAATCATACCTCTTTCTCCTTTCCCCTCTTCTAGATTAGTTGACCTCCTAAGAAATATTGTAGTCTTCATACTATCTTTCATCTAGGTTAGGTGTATTTATTTATTCCTTAAGCTTCCCAAGCATACAAGTAGACAATAGAATGGAATCGATGAATATTTAATGAAATCACTACTTACGTGACTAACAATACACCTAATTAAAGCCTTAAAGATTGAGATAAAATAAAAAAGGTTACAGTAGATTGAAAAGTGATGGAAAACTTCCTGACGTCCTACACATAAAGATTGAGATAAAATAAAAAAGATTTTAGTAGATTGAAAAGTGATGAAACTTCCACAAGACGTCTACACACTTTGATGAATATCGTTGCAATGCCTATAATTTTCTCACGATGCAAATGTTGAAGTTACCCATTACATCAGAGGTGGAGTTGCTATCACTATCATTGAATTGGAACAAATTCTCTGGTAGTCCTCACTCTGTAATCAACACATTATATATCCAAATAAAGACAAGGACCACTTCTTTCATTCATATATATGATTCAATGACCAACCACTTCTCTTCATTGATAATGGTAGACAAATGAACCTACTAGCAAAAAAAATGGTCAGCAATCTCAATTTAACCACTACACCACACCCGTAACCATACAACCTTGGTTGCACCAAGAATAGAAATTATATATGATACACCAATGCATACTATTGAGGTTATATATCATGAATCAATATTGTTTCCTTAAGTGGTATCATAACCAAATTCCATGATGCAAATAGATTCTCAAGATATAAAATCTAGGTCTTCATTGAGAATCGTCAAATTGCACTCAAACTAATTTTACAGGTACATCAGTCGATAATTTTAGTTTCAAAATACTATTGACTTTTGGTTGAAGGCTAAAAGTGGAAAGATTGTGGTTTTCATTAAATACTTAGCAGGGAAAGCATGTGAACTCCCTCTTTTCACTGCATAATGCCCTCCATTTGTTTTTCTAACCATATTAGAGCATCGGTTTCATCCTTGATTTTTGTGGAGGTTGTCATTAGGGATTTTCTAAAAACACTCCACTCACTTTTTAGGTTCCCTTGTAGGACCATGTCTAGTTCTATGATCCACCCTATGTCTTTGGGATTTGCAAGGGAACAACATTTGACAAGAGGAAGGGCTTCCTTCTTCTTCTTTCCTTTCCATCAAAACTAAAACACTTATTTATGATCTTGTTGAGAAATGCCTTTGGGATGTAGGAAAGGGAGTGCCAATAGACAAGTGTAGCTTCCAATACAAATTTCACTATGACCAATATGCCTCCTAAGGAGATCCATTTATTGTGCCAAGGTTTGATCCTCCTTTATATTTGTTGTAGAGCCACCATTAATCTTTCACAATGTAGTTGTTAGGCTTCAACTCAAACCCCATGTTTAAACCTCTTAAATCTTAACAATTATAACCCATATTCATTATATACCCTAACCCCCATTCATTATAAACCATAACCCTAACCCCTAATCCTTACAATTATTAACATCTATAACCCCTTACACCTAATGTGATTAATATATATCACACATTTCTAAATGATATAACCTTTAACCATTTGAACCCCTTTAACCCATAAGAATTATAACACCTATCATCCCTATCACCCCTACCCCTTATAAGAACAAATACCTAACTAACTAGTTTTATAGATCCCCTTCATCTAGAGTTATAGTTGACTTTGAATATTGAATTGAGTTATAGTGTGGTGTAGTGGTTAAATTGAGATTTTTTACCATTTCCTTTGCTACTAGGTTCATTTGTCTGCTATTATCAATGAAGTGAAGACATTGGTCATTGAACCATATTTATGACCCATATTGTCAACAATACCCAATGTATCTTTCACAATTTCTTCCATTTGAACTTGAAGATGGTCCTTCTGATTATAAATGGAAGACATATTTTCGTCCTTATTCAAATAATCCATAGTTCGTCTCTGCTCAATAGATTTTGGCCAAATCTTAGCAGTATCTTTATTTCTCTTGTTCCGATGCCAAAATTTTTAACCATGTCGTTGTTTCTTTTCTTCTTCCAGATTCTTGGGTTGAATATCTTTGCATGAATTGATTTCATATGAGCATCATTCAAGGCATTTTTATGACTGTCTAAGCCTTCCATGTGTCTCTAATTCTCGACTCTTTGGATAAATTGATTGCACGGAAATGCCATACCTTGAGAGGGAATGGGTCCAAAAAATGAATCAATTGAAGGGGAACCGCCTCTTGTTTTTTAACTTTCTTTGCAAAAGAATCATCAATAATACCCAATGTGTCTCTCACAATTTATTCCATTTGAACGTAAAGATGGTCCTTCTGATCATAAATGGAAGACATATTTTTGTTCTTATTTAAATCATCCATACTCTGTCTCTGTTCAATAGATTTTGGGTAAATCTTAGCAGTAGCTTTAATGCTTATGTGTCGCAACCAACCTCTTTCTCCATGCCATTGTTTCTTCATTTCTTCCAGATGCTTGGGTTGAATATCTTTGCATAGATTGATTTGCTATGAGCATCCTTCAAGGCATTTTTATGACTATCTAAGCCTTCCACGTATCTTTGAGTCTCGAGTCTCTGGATTTATTGAATGCACATAAATGACATGCTCTTGATAAGGAATTGGTCTAGAAAATGAATCAAATGAAGGTGAATCCCCTATGTTTTTTACTTTCTTTGCAAAAGAGTCATCTACAATACCCAATGTATCTTTGAAAATTTCTTCCATTTGACCTTGAAGGTGATCCTTAAGATCAGAAATGGAAGACATACTTTCGTTCTTATTCAAATCATCCATACTATGTCTCTGCTCAATAGATTTTGGGCAAATATTAGCAGTAACTTTAATGCTTCAACATTGAAGCCAAACTGTCTTTGCAAAAGAGTCGTCAACAATACCCAATGTATCTTTGACAATTTCTTCCATTTGAACTTGAAGATGGTCCTTCTGATTATAAATGGAAGACGTATTTTTGTCCTTATTCAAATCATCCATAGTTCGCCTCTGCTCAATAGATTTTGGCCAAATCTTAGTAGTATCTTTATTGATTTTGTTCCGATGCCAAACATTTTAACCATGTCATTGTTTCTTTTCTTCTTCCAGATGCTTGGGTTGAATATCTTTGCATGAATTTATTTCCTATGAGCATCATTCAAGGCATTTTTAAGACTGTCTAAGCCTTCCACATATATCTAATTCTTTACTCTCTGGATTTATTGAATGCATGGAAATTCCATACTCTTGACAGGGAATGGGTCCAAAAAATGAATCAACTGGAGGGGAACACCCTCTTTTTTTTACTTTCTTTGCAAAAGAATCATCAATAATACCCAATGTGTCTCTAACAATTTCTTCCATTTGAACTTGAAGATGGTCCTTCTGATTAGAAATGGAAGACATATTTTCGTTCTTATTTAAATCATCCATACTATGTCTCTGCTCAATAGATTTTGGGTAAATCTTAGCAGTAGCTTTAATGCTTTTGTGCTGAAGCCAACCTGTCTTTGCAAAAGAGTCATAAAAAATACCCAATGTATCTCTAAAAATTTCTTTTATTTGAACTTGAAGATGGTCCTTCTGATCATAAATGGAAGACGTATTTTCATTCTTATTCAAATCATTCATGCTTTGTCTCTGCTCAATAGATTTTGGGCAAATCTTAGTAGTAGATTTAATGCTTCAGTGTCAGTGTCGAAGCGAACCTTTTGCACCATCTCATAGTTTCTTTGTTTCTTCCAGATGCTTGGGTTGAATATCTTTGCATGGATTGATATCCCATGAGCATCATTCAAGGCATTTTTATGACTGTCTAAGCCTTCCACATATCTCTAAGTCTCGAGTCTCTAGATTTACTGAATTCTCAGAAATGCCATGCTCTTGACAAGGAATTAGTATAGAAAATGAATCAACTGAAGGGGAATCCCCTCTGTTTTTTAACTTTCTTTGCAAAAGAGTCATGAAAAATACTCGATGTATCTCTAAAAATTTCTTCCATTTGAACTTGAAGATGGTCCTTCTAATTAGAAATGGAAGAAATATTTTTGTTCTTATTCAAATCATCCATACTCTGTCTTTGCTCAATAGATTTTGGGCAAATTTTAGCAGTAGCTTTAATGCTTTTGTGTCAAAGCCAACCTGTCTCCATTGGTCCAGATTTACTGCATTTATCTGGATCTACAACACTATTAGATATAGTGACTTTATGGTCATTGGAGCTATCCTGAGTAGATTTTTCAGGCGAAAGTATGTATAAGTAGTTACCATCAATATCTTGAACCTGTTTGACTTGATCTTCAATGCTTGATTTGCTAGCAAGTTTAGAGGGCTTGTTGAATTGTTTGGTAGAATCTGCCCAACTACCATTCAATGCAAGATTTTTCAATTCAGAGCAAAATACTGAAAGTTGTGCCATGAATTCTTTCCTTGCAGTTTTTTCAAAGAGGTTTCTTGTAGAAAATGTATGGTTCAATGCAAAACCAGATTTGGTAGCCAGAATTTTAGGATCATCTATAGGAATTGTATTTGTCGATGGCTTGGGGATTTGAAAATAGCTACTCACATTGTGAAATGTTTTCTTTCTATCACCTCTTTTCTCACTGCTTACATAAGTTGCAATGGGGCTGCTAGTACTGGAAGTACTCGAATTATGAATTGTTTTCTTTGCAACTCCTTTCTTCCCAAGATTTACAAGGATGGTTTTCTTGTTGTCTTTTACAACCGTAGATGTTGTATTTTTCTTACTCTATAATTTGGGGGTTCTTCCACTGGTTGCTACTGCAGAAACCTACATGGACGATTGAGATTTTCATTTTTAGAATGTTCACGACATTTGAAAGTTGGTGATTGAAGCTTGTTTCTATCCAATGGATATGTCTTCTTGACATTTCCTAATGCATTTTCCTTCACCTTCAACTCATACAATGAAGTAACTTAGGTTGATAATAGAACCATATTGTTCCTGCCATTCATAGCACTTGCAGTCTTATTTCCCTATGGACTAGTGGTTACAATAGAAGAATAATTCATTAATCTAGATTGTCTCATCTTGGAATTTGTTGTAGTTATCTTGCTGCACATGAGGATGACAGACTTGGTAGAAATAACCACGTTGATCTAACACAATTCGTTCTTGAAAAGGGCTTGCGTGTTTTTAGCTTGTATCATGATTTTTCTCCCCTCAATGCATACCCATTTTGAGATATCCTTGATAGCTTGGGGAAAGTGTATGACCATGTGCATAGGCCTAAATTTGGGTGATATTTTTACAATAATAGGTCATGTGGTTGTGGGTATGGTTGATCACTGTCTAATTGTAGCAGCTGCGTAAATGACATCTCTGAATATCTATTTTCAGACCTGTAGAAGTAACATTACCAACATCGTAAGGATGCCATACCTGAGATCACTTTGAGATATTAAAGGTCTTGGGTGACTAATCTTAGAGTTGTTTTGACAACAGGTCTTGTCTTAGGGGGACTAATCTCAACTATAGAGAGCAATAAACAACAATGAGATTATCGATTAGATGGAGATGAAGCAGCTTGCAAAAATGACAAGAAACTATCAATTGTAGAGAGCAATGCTTCAAATGGAATATTTTGCTCAAGTTGTTCAGGTTTATTTCATTATATATTATTATTAAAAAAGTTAAATAATTATTAAAAAATAACAAAATAAAATTATTATATATTTTAATAACAAAGTAAAAAAAAATAACAAATAAAATTAAAAAATGAAAAAAAAAATGGAAAACCAAGTAGTATACGCACATCGAGGAAGGGTCGTTGCTTTGCAGCTGGGATAAAAATTCAAGTAGATCTACTTTGCATAAATGCATTGGTTAAAGGGATTTTCTTCTCAGTCAACGCCAGGATAAGGAGGCTACCTGCATGTAAGTAAAACCTCCATCTAGGTCAATCATTCTAAGGCACAGAGTGCATAATCTTCTGTCAGATAACCTGGCTGCTGGAGATCCCAATGACCTACTATTCTAATTGTTCTGTTTGCATATCTAGGTCAATCGTTATGAGGCACAAAGTGCATAAGATTCCGTTAGAGTAGATGAGTTAGCATCCAAGCTCGAGACAACATTCTCCATGGTGTTTTTTGGATTCTCAATGGGGCGGGCGGGCGAGCGGGCGGGGCCGACGATTCTCCATGGTGTTTTTTGGATTCTCAACAGGTAGGTGGGCGGGCAGGGGTGATGATCAATAGTTGGCCCACAATTTCAGTCGGGCCAATCTCATTGGTCAGGAGGCCTTCCAGACTGTGTATAGGGGCACGGGTTCTCTGAGAGCAATCAGAAATTTGGTGGTTGTTTGATATTAAAAAGAAATAAATTCCCAATTGAAGACTCCAAATTGTATTATGAAAGATATGGGCCCTCTGAGATGTTCAAGGTTTCTGAAGATATTGTTTATGTTTATTCTTACCATTACCCCAATTATTGCATCTGGGCACCAGATTATTTTGTTTTAGAAGACGAGGAAGTGAAAGAAGGTGCCCAGGGAGAATTAGGGGCAGAAGATGATAGCTCATTGGATTCAGGGGTTTTAAAGGAGGACTCAAATGAATGGGATGAGTTCGGGGATATGGAAGACAGATCAGTGGATGAACTTGATCCCAGATCTTGGAGAAATATTTTCGAGGAAACTCTGAGCCGGGAGAATATTTTATCAACAGAGGAGGGGTTGTATATATCTGGTGTGAATAAGATGATGTTTGCAGTCAGTGAGGGTGAGCCAGAACTCATGAAGGAAGCCATATCAGATCTTCATCTTGCTGCTGATGGTAGTTATGCGCATGCCCAATCCACACTGGGTTTTTTGTATGAGATCGGAAGTGGGGTTGAGCATAGTGATGCAAAGGATTTTTTGTATCATCATTTTGCTACAGAAGGTGGAAACTTTTAGTCTAAGATGGCACCGACTTATACCTATTATCTCGAACAGGTAAACTATAAAAACTAGGGAAGATTCCAGGATTTTTTAAACAAAACCCTCTCGTAATATACTTATTTAGTTTGACAAGCATGGATAGAATGAAAAATGTTTTCACTTACATTTGATGGGAACATCCAAAACAGGTATCTCATATGGCCTTTCTTTTTTCCACAGATGTATGAGAAATATGTTAAGCTCTATGTAGAACTTGCATCGGTAGTAGTGGCTAGCTTTCTTAGTTTCAATGAATCACCATTGGTTGAGCTAGTTCGGATCAATGATGGAGCTGAAGAGAAAAAAGAAGCATTAAGGAAGTCACGTGGCGAGGAAGATGATGATTTCCAAATTATTGAATATCCGGCCCAGAAAGGGAGTGCAGTGGCAATGTACAGACTTGGTATATTCTACAGGTGAACTTGAATCTGAATAGGATGTGTGAACTCTGCAGGTCACACTAATTGATTCTCTCCCTGACATGCTTCCCAAATTAGGCAACTGGTTAAAGAAGACCCTTATTGATGATGGAAATGTGACTTTAGTTACATTGTTTGTCTGCCTTTTGACAGTCTTGTGTCTTCGTGATATACAAAGGCGAATGGATGCTCAAGTAGTTCCTCAGCCTCAAGTAGATAATAATTGATAATCATGATTTTCTCAGGTCAGTCTTGTCTAATTCAATGTTGTTGTATATGAACATTTTACATTAAGAATCATTGGTGGGCGTATAGTTTTTTCTTGTATGTGGGGCCTTCAGCCTAAGAATGGCTTCGTTGCAGTGGATGAGTTATGTTGTAGGGTCATCGGGGTCATCTAATTATGTGACATAGTTTAAGATCATATAGGGCCATGCAAAGTAATTGTTGAGCAAATACCTAGGTTTTTGGATGGAAGATGTTTCGCCTTTTTCTTTGGATAAAATGCTTCCTTCCATTGAAGGATAAAATATGTACAGTGCATTTTCTACCTTTTTGTGTTTTTTCATTATGAAACATTGCTATTCTTTTAAATATGACATTTGTGAGCCTCCTTTGGACTTGTAGAAAATAAAATTTTGAAACTGGGGATCCTCTCCAAACGTAGGTAAGAAATATTCATTAGAGGTACCGGTTGAGAGTAGGGATCTCAAAATTTTAGGTTATTTAGCTTCTTTGCATGTTCTTGAATCATTTGGCTAATAATTGCCTTTTTTCAACAATCATTTGAAACTGAAGAAATGTTTGGTATGGGATGTGTGTATCACATGACTAGTTCAAATGCTTTTGAAGTTCTGTTAGCTTCAGGTTTGGCTGGACCAATGTTTCATAAGAGTTATTATATTAAATCAGAAGAGGCCCATGTAATACATTTAAGGTTATATATAAATAGAGAGACGGATTACCAAAGAGAGAGAGAGAGCTAAAATGTTTTATGATTCATAGATTTGAAATAGTTTTGTGTACAACCAAAACAAATGGTCATAATTAGCAGTTTCCCACCAAGTTTCTGGGATGTGGTAATGGGGAAATGCACATGGGGGGCGTGTGGAGACCCCCCCCAAAAAAATTTTTTTAGGGAAATTCATTGGGACGCAGGGATGTCGGGGTCTCTAGCATAAGGGACCCCCTCTCTAAAATTATAAAGTTAAAAAATCCCAACATAACAATTCATTCCATGTAAATTCATCATTATGCAATGAATTCTTTGCTTCCATAGTTTTTTAACTTTTTTTTAATTTTTGGGGTTTTTTGGACAAAAATCATGGGGGGACACCCAAACACCCCCATGGAACACTATTAATTAGTGGCTAACTGAAGGTGATTGGTAATTATTGTCGTTTTAGCTTTAATAATTCTATGATGGCTTCACTAAAAGATGAATTTCTTCACTTTTAATGGAAGTTAAGGAAAAGGTAAGTAGACAATTACTTTCATATACTTATGAAAATAAAAGAGATTTCAGTAAGGATTTAATGATTATTTATGAGTATTAGTCAAAATATACATTCAAAAAATAGAATTAACCACCTAAAGTTACTTGCAAAGTGCATAGTTCAAGATTTGTCATAAGAATGCGAGAATGAAATTATTGAAGAAGACTAGAGGTATCAAACTAGTCGTTTGTCTTTCCTTCCACTAAATCTCCTGTTGTTGGAGCTTCTTTATAGCTTGATGTTTTATGTTGATGGACATATTTTGATTTCTTTCCCATTTTTATATTCTTTTGGTTCTTTGTGTTTATAATTTTACATCTTTTCTTTTGATGTTGTGTTTAGCTTCTCATCTTTTGCCATATTAGTTTTTCTGCATATTGTCGATACTTTTATTAATGAGCATTAGTTTCTCTGCTTATTGTTGATTCTTATATTAATGAACATTGAGAGTAATTTTCTTTATTTAGGATTTTGTTCTATCATAATCGTAGGCATTTATAGCAATTTATATCAATGCTTTGTGACATATTTGGCATTGTATCATTCATCCCTAATTGACTTTATAAATGACTCAAATTTGACTTGGCTTATTGATTGGACAACCTGACCCATTTAAACTTTAACTCAACTTATTGAGTCAACATTTTGATCTCAAATCTATTGGACAAGTCATTTCAATTGACAGAGCTTAACCACAAATGGCGGGGATTTCATTTGTTTTGATAATGATGAGCATCGATTTTGTTACAAGTAGTTATTTGTAATTGAATTAAGTTCCTTGTATTTGAGAGTTATTAAGTAGATTAACAACTTCACAGTGTCGATCAAACCTTTCATGGGAAAGTATAATTTATTGGACTCAATAGTGAGGTTCACAATTTCTATTTAGCATGAGCTTGGGCGATTATTGGTATGGTAATTGCATCCTTGTAAATTTGAATGTTGTCTAAGGAAGCTTGGACTTATAGAAATTTGAGATTTTTAGATGGATATCATATTGTTTTAACTACATTTGTAGTTTTTCATTATTTATTGTGAATAAGAATACGTCAAACTTTATAGGTTGATGAGAGTTAATATTGTAAAGGATATATCTCCCCTGAATGAATCTGGTCTGTTTCTTTAGAAAAATTCAAGTTATCAAACCCAACCTGGTGGAAGAGATTAGGCCTCAAATCCCCAACAACCCTAGGTTCTCTTTAGGAAAAACCGTGTCTGATAAGCTTTTTCAAATTCACGGACCAGACCAACGAACGAAGTGGTCAGCTATTGCTTTATGGGATGAGGGAGGGTAAACATATGTAAGAATGAGAATGAGAATGAAATAGAGACAATTGTCTCCTTGTTGTTTGGTAGTCGTTAGCCAAGGAAGAAGTCTTGGTTCATGAAGATAGAATGAACCTGGCCTAAAGGAAAGCCAAATAGCTAGAAGAAAAAACAAACAGACAGATGAATCAAATGGGAGGGAGAGATGGGCGATAATGGTCCTCATCAACCTACCAATTGACCTTACCCGAAGCTATCTTATCACAGTTCATAGAAATAACTCATCAATTACATCAAATTAGGCAAGGGTAACTCTATTAGGCAAGGGTGCACTTATAGATGGGTAGAGGACTAGTCAACGTTTACCTCCATCACACAGACTATAGATCAATAAGTTAATTATATTTCTTTTATTTCTAATTATGATTATACGTAAGATTATTTCTAGTCTAAGGATAGTAGTCCTAGACATGAGTTTAGTGAGCTTTCTAGTTTTTATTGGGCCTTACACTTATATGGTGCCAGGAATAAGTTAGGCATAAAGGTTGTTATTTCTATTTTGCTTAACCTTTTTAGATTGACTCTCACATGTTGTTTGCTTTTAGGTTGGACTTTTAGGTTTATAATAATATTTTTTAGTCTAAGGCTTTCATGCTTGTAATTTCTACTACATGGGACCTTTAGTCTCATGAGTTATGTTTGTATGGGGATTCCCAGTATATTATTAATTGAGTTGATGGTTCTTATGAAATTATGGACCCAATGTGTTTACTTATGGCATGAAAGACTGGATTCTTCGCCAACTACACTCTGATTATCGAAATAAATGGTAGTTGGTCGACTCAAGATTCAAATTATGAAGTATCCTCCTAAACCAAATTGCTTCCTTCCCTGCACTAACTGCCTTGTACTCTGCTTCTGTTGATGGAAATGAAACTATGTTTTGCTTCTTGTTGATCCATGATATGGCACTTGATCCAAAATTGAACAAAGTCTGTGTAGTGGACTTCCTGTCATCCAAAGATCCTGCCCAGCCTGAATCACTGTAACCTGTAAGTTATAACTCTATATCTCTGGCATAGAAAAGTCCATATTCTTAGGATAGTTCACTTACAATTATCCTGCTTCCAATGGACTTGGTGAACTCATTAATCTGGATATCAAACCAACTGAGAAACTAATGTCAGGTCTCTTTTGGAAGTTAAGTAGATTATAATTATAACAAAAATCCTATATAATATGCTATAAACATCCTTTGATTCAGAATAATACTTAGTTTAGGATTTACTTAAATGGTGTAGCCATAGCTTTACTCTCCTCCATCTTGAACCTTTTCATAATATCCTGTGCATACTTTCTCTGTGTTAAGTATATCCCATCCTTTTACTGCAAAATTGCCATGCCAAGGTAAGAGTTTAGCAGTCCAATATATTAATCTTAAACAGATTCTTCATGTCTTCCTTAGTTCTATAAATAAGCTTCTCATCACTTCTTTTGATAATAAGATAATTTGTAAAATAATTTATGAAGTGCTTCTAAAAAAAATTTTGAAGGCAAGGTTTGGAGACTGCCAAATTTTAATAGACTTGCGAGACTTTTTAAAAAAGATTTAACTTATTAATGCAATCAATATTGTCAAATTCAAGTGATAGTATGTCTATAAGCTTTGAACTTTGAAACTAGTTCTTTGATGGAAAAACACTATATAATTACATTAAATCCATTTTTTATGGTGTGGCATTCCTCCCAAGCTTGTTGCAAAACTTGTCTTACTTTCCTGCCATTTTCGGAACATCCTTTTGCCAATTTTTCGTTGGGATAGATTGTCATTCTAGATTTCCTTGCCACCTTCACTCCTCACACATCCATGTGTCTTTCATAGTAATCATGCCATGATCTAGTCTGATCTAATCCTATTCGTTGACAACCTGTTGCAGTTGCAAGCTAATTACTTATTATACCTAAAGCGGGGCTAATTCTTTGAGTATTGTCAAAATCTTGCACTCAATTATAGAATTTGACAATCGACATTGTCCTTCTTCACTCACACAATAAAGCAGGATCAAGCGTGCATTGATGAAGAAAAGAGATGCCCTACCTTTGATGCTAGTTCTCGCTAGCCTGCATCTCTTCCAGATTTGATACCTTGCAATAGATTTTTGTTATTGAGGTGTAACTTGATATAGTTGAGGTTGCACCTGTAGTTTCATTTGATTAAATTAAAGACGAGTTAACCATTTCACCACCACCAGTGGAATGACACGGTTGGCCTGTTCATCTAGAACCACCAGCCAAAGCGAAGGCATAAGCAGTGGTATAAATTGATTCAGTGGCATATCCACGAGTAGTAGAGGTAGCTTCTATTAACCGAGAACTGATTTCAGGAGTAGCAATAACAATGGTTTCATCCCATTATGACGCAGGGGGCGTGCCACCCAGGCACCTCCGCTCTCACAGCACCTTCTTCTTCTCGGCCCGAAGAACTCAAAGGTTCTTCTATTTCCCTATCGGGAAATCTGCACTCACAACAATCCTTTCCGAAGTCTCCCCTCTACTACCGGGAGGTCAACAAAATCTCGCTATCTCGCGAGTTCGGGACTTAAAACCTCCAACTCTTCCCTTCAAATCTTGCGATACTCGATCTGGCGATACGGGTATAGCTCATTCCACATGTAACCATGGGCTAGGATTAACTGTTAGTGCCCCTCGCAACCTCACAACCTCGCAAACTCACTGATTGAACCGTCAAGTTTTCACCCTCATAGTCCGCGAGTCCCCGAGATGCGAGAATTCAAAGGAGTATTGAATCCTATCTCCAAGCAACACACATCCACCCTTCGACCGTGCTGTCCCACCTTATGCTCTACCACGCATCTGGACAAATCTCAGCTCCTCGACACTTCACGACTCGGCGTTCACACGAATCTCGCCCCTCGGCACTTCGCGACTCGTGAATCCTTTGTGCCACCTGTATTCCACTCGCGCTCTGTTATGGCCCACACTATCCTCTAGCTGTCGGGATTTCGCCTTCTCGCAACCTTGCTATCCCCGCAACCAAATTCTTGGACCTTTTCTTGCGAGGTCCCGAGACACGATCCCTTCCTCAGATCCAACGATTCTCATGTGGTCTGGATCCAACGACTGTCCTTCTCTCGCTACCTCGCGACCTCGTGACTTGGAGTACCCAATGTTTGGTCTCTCAACCTGCGAACTCCCGAGTTCATGAGATCTCTCAATCTCTCGCCACCTGTCCTCCTTAGATGAATGGCTACGATCTTATCGCTCCTTCACCGCTTCACGTCCTCGTGCCTCGCGACTCTGAATACCTAATTCTTGGGCTTTCACCCTACGAACTCCCGAGTTCACGATATCTCTTGATCTCTTGCCACCGGTCCCCTCAGATGGATGACTCACAACCTCCTCGCCACTTCACCACTTGCGAAGCTAAAGGACTTCCCTCTCGGTCCTCCAATGTTTGAGTCTGCGAGATGAGAATCTCCTTCTCACGTCCTCCTCAACGAATGGCTCTGATCTTATCGCGTCTTGCGATCTCGCTGCTTTGGCTGCACAGCCTTTGGGGCTTCAACTCCCGAGTCCCTGATATACGATACCACGTGTAGATCCTACGGCTCCTGTGACTCAAAATCGACGGCTCTACCTCTCATGAGCTTCAAACCCTTTGGAATATTCTCTCCGTAATCTCCTTGCACCTCCGCAAGATCTGATGATCCTCATAATTTCGCGAAATATCTACAGGAGATTTCGACCATCCGTTCTTCCATGGTTAATCCACAAAATGAAAAAGAGTATCTCTCCATGAGATTCCTTCGCCTTTTCGCCAACCTGCGACGTTTCTCCCCGACTTTAAGTCACACTTGTCTACGCTGATCTTCAACGACTCAGAGGCCTATCCTTCCTGAGCTTCACTAAACTACTTCAACCTCAACAAGGTTCTCTGCACGCACTCCTTGCGGCAAGCCTACGAACACTTCAACTGTTCAAGCTTCCTTGACTCTGCGTATGCCGTAGCAGAAGTCCTTCAACACTTCGCTCAGTATCATGATTGAGACTCTCCTTAGCATGTGCACTCCTTGCACGGCTTGTATAACCCAATCTCACTCCTGAGTGAATGAGAACAAGATTTAACCCTCTAAGCCTTCTGTCAACGCACTCCTTGCGGACAACTTCAACTGCACTCCTTGCAAGAATCCTCACTCAAAAGAGAAAACAATTGAAACTCATTCCACTTCCTCTCAGATTTTGATCTTAGCACATGAAATCATACACACAGCATAATAACAATACATAGCAGGAAGTAATGCTCATAAGCAAAGCATTCAACACACATACACAGAGAATAACGCAACAACCATGAATCTGAATTCACTTCTTCTATTAATTCAAGATCTGTACATGGGTGTTTTCTACAACTCTTTACTATTCTCCTATGCTCTAGACTCTTATTTTTCCTGTTGTTAATGTTACAATGATACAAATGAGGGTGTCTATATCTGGTTTCCCTCCTGCGCTCTAAAACTGTCTAATCTAAGAATTCAATTTTATCTACCTGCAACTACTACTATAACTGCCTCTGTCTATCTCAGAAGAGAGCGTATGGCTCAAGGTCTGATTACATTCTCACCAAGGTGCCTAAATTAAATGATCTCATTTATATTCAGTGCATCAACTTCCAGGGAAAATTTTAAAATTCAAAAACTTGCGTTGGATGTCTTCCAGCTGGCTTCTGCTTCCACGTTGGTTTTTCTTGTTGTGAGGGATGCTCCTGCATCATACTCCCCCGCTTGAAAATTTGCATGGGATACTTTCCATGAGCTCCTACACGGTATGTCCATGCTTCAAAATTTCTTCTTCAGTCTCCCACCTGGCATCTTCAACTGGGTGTCCCTTCCACTTGACCAAATATTCAAAATATTCTTTACTCCTGATTTTCTTACCCACTCTTTTGTTCAGTATCTACTCCATCTGTGGATTCTCTGCAACTAGAATCTGCTTCTGCCACTGGACCACTGTTTGATCATCACCTTTTGCTCCTGCTTCATCAAATTTATATGGATATAAATCCGAAACATTAAATATCGGAGAAATTCTGATCCCATCTGGTAACTCAATTTCATAAGAATTCTGTCCCATTTTCTTCAAGACCTTGCATGGCCCAATTTTCTTCATCTTCAGCTTGTTGTATGTTCCTCTCGGGAGCCTTTCCTTCCTCAAATGTGCCAGAACCAGATCACCAACTTCAAACTGAAGTTGTCTCCGATGCTGATCTACTCTGCATTTGTACTCCTGACTTGAGTTCAATAGTCGCTCCTTCACCTGGCTGTGAAGTTTCTTCATCGCTTGAGCGAATTCTCGTGCACTAGCGCTGCTAGTATCAGTCTGTTTTGAATCCCTCAATTCAGAAACTCCTCTTGGTTGCATTCCATATACAATCTGAAATGGACTTTTCCCTGTGCTCCGATTTACTGAGTCATTGTAAGAAAACTTTGCTTGCTGTAGTATGCTATCCCAGCTGCTATGGTGTTCTGTCACCAAGCTCCTCAATAAGTTTCCCAGACTTCTATTGACCACTTATGTTTGTCCATCCATCTAAGGATGATACGCAGAACTAAACATCAAATTAGTTCCTAGCTTCTTCCACAATGTTCTCCAGAAATGCCCTATGAATTTTGTGTCTCTGTCCGAAACTATGCTTTTCGGCAATCCATGAAGTCGAACAATCTCTTTGAAAAACAAATTTGCGATGTGAGTCGCATCGCTGGTTTTCCGGCATGGAATAAAATGCTCCATCTTAGAAAACCTGTCAACTACCACAAAGATTGAATCAACACCTCTTTGTGTCCTCGACAATCCTAATACAAAATCCATGCTAATTTCATCCC
Organism: Picea sitchensis; assembly: GCA_010110895.2. Taxonomy (NCBI): domain Eukaryota; kingdom Viridiplantae; phylum Streptophyta; class Pinopsida; order Pinales; family Pinaceae; genus Picea; species Picea sitchensis. The sequence continues at coordinate 12,914 of SNQJ01S0033970.1, read as the reverse complement.
ACGGCCTCTCAAGTATGGGTAATGGTTGATAAAATTCTGCATTCCGCTTCCTTCCCTTTGAATGCTAGCAAATCCTGCATCTGTCTACAAACCTCTTGACTTCTGACCACATCCCTGGCCAAAAGTATGACTCACTCAGCTTTGCAAATATCTTATCATGACCAAAATGCCCTGCTAATCTACCACTATGCTTCTCTTTCAACAAGTTCTCCCTCATGGAGCAATTCAGAACACACAGTTGATTTCCTTTGAACAACAATCCATCCTGGATCACGTACTCTATCCACTGGCTTCTGTCTCTGAGAACTGGATTCTCAGCTGCTTCATAAGCTTCCTTAAAGTCTGAATCATCTGCATACATGTCCTTAAGATCATCAAAGCCTAACGTCCTGACTTTGAACTCCTGCAACAGCAAACACTTCTTGCTCAAAGCATCAGGAACTTTTTTAGTAGTACCCGAAATATGTTTTATCACAAAAGTCAAATTCTACATGTATTCTACCCATTTAACATGCCTCTGATTCAACTTTTCCTGTTGAGTCACAAATTATAATGCATGGTTATCAGTATATAAAACAAATTCTTTTGGAATCAAATAGTGCCTCCATTTCTTCAATGCCTGTATGATGGCATAGAATTCTTTATCATATGTGGAATATTTCTCTTTCTCCTCATTCAACTTCTCGCTGAAATATGCAATCGGCCTGTCTTCCTGACTCAAGACCGCTCCTATGGCAAACCTGCTTGCATCACATTTCACCTGAAATGTCTTCTGAAAATATGGCAACACTAGAATTGGTTGCTCTGTAATCTTTCATTTCAATAAATTGAAACTCTTCTCAGCCTCTTCAGTCCAGCGAAAAGATTTATGTCTTTTCTTGACCGTATCCATCATTGCTGCACTAATTCCACTGAAATTTCTAATGAATTTTCGGTAGAAACTAGCCATTCCATGAAAACTCCTCACCTCAAATACGTTACTCAGTGATGGCCAATTCTTGATTACCTCCACCTTATCTGGATCCATCCTTAATTCATTTGCAGAAATAACAAACCCCAAATAAATGAGTTATGTCTTCATGAATGAGGACTTCTTCATGTTTATTAGCAGCTTCTCTTGCTATAATCTCTTCATCACAATAGCCAAATGCTTCAGATGTTCATCCTTCGTCTTGCTAAAAATCAATATGTCATCCAGATACACGATGACAAATTTCCCAATGAAATCCTTCATGAGTTCATTCATCAACCTCATAAAGGTACTTGGTTCATTCGTCAAGCCAAACGACATGAAAATCCATTCATACAAACCTTCGTTTGTCTTGAATGTTGTTTTCCATTCGTCACCTTCTCTCATACGAATCTGATGATATCCACTCTTCAAATCTATCTTTGAAAAAAAATTTGCCCCACTTAAAAAATCCATCAAATCATCCATCCTTGGCAATGGGAATCTATACCTGATAGTTATCTTGTTGATAGATCTTGAGTCGGTGCACATCCTCCAGCCTCCATCTTTCTTTGGACTGAGTACTGTTGGAACAACACATGGACTCAAGATTTCCTTGACCAAACCTTTGTCCAACAACTCCTGGAACTGTCTTTTAACTTCTTCATTCTCCTGCGACGTCAATCTGTACGCGGCTTTGTTTGGTAAACTAGCTCTTGGTATGAGATCAATATGGTGACTCACGCTCCTCATCGGTGGTAATGAACGAGGTAATCCGTCCACTACAATATCAACGAACTCTTCCAGCAATTCCTAAACTTCTCCTGGAAAATCGTTCACTCTTGTGCTAGTCAGAACAATTCTCGGCTTTCTGACCACAAAGAATTGTGGATCCTCCTTCTTCTTAACTTCTGTAAGAAGTTCCTTCCCACTCATGAGAAGTACTGTGTTGCTCACTTCCAGTTTCACTTCTTTATCCTTAATTGGACACAACATATGAGTCCTCCCATTCTTCTCCAGGGTATATGTATTCATCCTCTCATCATGAACTACATTTCTATCATATTGCCATGGTCTACCCAGCAATAAGTGACAGACATCCATAGGAATAACATCACATAAATTTTTATCATTATATCCTCCTATCTTAATGTCAACTAAGCACTTTCTAGTGACATTTACCTGATGTCCCTTCTGTAGCCATGAAACTTTGTATGGACTCGGGTGATCAGTTGTCTCCAGCTCCATCTTTTCTACCATCTCGGTTGAAACAAGATTATCGGTGCTTCCACTGTCCACGATGACCTTGCATACTCTATCATTGGTCTTGCAAGCAGTCCTAAAAAGACTGTTCCTCTGCGCTGAGTTCTCCATCTCCCTCTCTGGCGTCAAAAGGAGCTTTCGCATCACCAACGATCTTCTGCCTTCAGCGTACTCTACCTCAACATCTCGCCTCTGTGCCTCGGCGATGTGAGTTTCTGTAGTTTCTTTCTTTTTCTCTGGACACTCGAATGACTTGTGTCCATGTTTTCCACATGTGAAGCATGTGACTATTCCACCTCTCCCTCTTCCTCTACCTCTGGTATGAGGAAACCTATTATTATCAGCATATCCACCTCTTTGCTCAGTATGTTGTTCTCTTTTCTCAGCATATCACCCTCTCTATGAGGTTCCACCTTTCTCTGTCTGAGTCTGAGGTTTCTTCCAGTCATCCTTGGGCTTCTGGTAATTATCTTGGTCAACCAATTTTCCTTTGGGCTAACTCCTACCTCTTCCTCTCTGACTTTGTTTACGGCTCAGCTTCTCCTCATCTTTCAGAGCCAATTGGTAAGCATCCTCCACCGTTTGGATGGTTGCCATATTTAATTCATCCTGAATTTCATACCTCAGGCCATTCAGATACCTGGCCACCTTTTCCTCATTTCTTTCGCGATGACTTTCCCTAATATTCAACCTGTAAAATTCCTCAGTATACTCCTTCACTGTCAACAACTTCTGTCTCAGGTTCTGCATCCTCCTGAACAGAGAAATTTGATAATCTCTAGGAATGAATTTTGCCTTCATCTTTGCAATCATCCTGTCCCAGCTCTTAATCTTCTGCTTGCCTTGGCAACGCCTGTCAGTTTGCAGTTCATCCCACCACAAGGTTGCATGTACTTTTAATCTTGTGATGGCATGTCTGACCTTCTTATCATCTTCGATATCTTCATAATCGAAGTAAGTGTCAAGAGCTCTAATCCAATCTAACAGCTCTTCTGCATCTAGATTCCCTTCATAAGCTGGAATGTCCATTTTTGTTTTTGAACTCATTCGAGCGATAGCCTTAATTAAACACTCATTGGCTGCATCTTCTGCAGGGATTTCTTCTTCTTCATGTCCAACATCACCTTCATCCTTGGATTCACTAATATCTCCTGCATCAACGTTTCGCCTTTGTGACATCTGCATGTCTTCCATTATGGCACGAAGATTTCGCACTTCTCTCTCCATATCTGGATTTTGCACTTGTCTACCTCTTTCTCTGGACATTTCCCTTTCCTCCTCTGGATCAGTTGATTGTCTACCTCTTCTCCTTGGTGGCATGGCGAATTCTCCTTTTCCTCCTGCTACAGAAAGCAAAGAAACTTTTCGATGCTCTGATACCACTTGACGTGTGTATCAAAGTGTTCTCTTATCTCCTCCTGCCTCTCTTGCCTGAAATATACAAACAAGTAATAAGCTATGATACCACTTGACAAAGGGGGCGCGCCACCCAAGCACCTCCTCTCTCACAGAACCTTCTTCTTCTCGGCCCAAATAACTCGATGGTTCTTCTATTTCCCTATCAAAAAATCTGCACCCACAACAATCCTTTCCGAAGTCTCTCCTTTACTACTGGGAGGTCAGCAAAATCTCGCTATCTTGCGAGTTCGAGACTTAAAACCTCCAACTCTTCCCTTCAAATATTGCGATACCTGATCTAGTGATACAGGTATAGCTCCTTCCACATGAAACCGTGGGCTAGGCTTAACTGTTAGTGCCCCTCGCAACCTCGCAACCTCATGACCTCGTTGGTTGAACCGTCGAGTTTTCACCCTCCTAGTCCGTGAGTCCTTGAGATGCGAGAATTCAATGGAGTATTGACTTCTGTCTCCAGGAAACACGCATCCACCGTTCGGCCGCGTGGTCCCACCTTATGCTCTACCATGCGTCCGCACAAATATCGACTCCTCGACACTTCGCGACTCGGCGTTCACATGAATCTCACCCCTCGACACTTTGCGACTCGCGAATCCTTTATGCCACCTGTATTCCAATTGCTCTCCACTATGGCCCACACTATCCTCCAGCTGTCGAGATTTCACCTTCTCGCAACCTCGCGATCCCTGCAACCAAACTCTTGCACCTTTTCTTGTGAGGTCCCGAGACACGATCCCTCGCTCAGATCCAATGATTCTCCTGTGGTCCAGATCCAACGACTGTCCTTCTCTCGCTACCTCGTGACCTCGCAACTTGGAGTACCCAATGTTTGGGCTCTCAACCTGCAAACTCCCGAGTTCATGAGATCTCTCGATCTCTCGTCACTTGTCCTCCTTAGATGAACAGCTACAATCTTCTCGCTCCTTTGCTGCTTCGCGTCCTCATGCCTCGTGACTCTGAATACCCAATTATTGGGATTTCACCCAGCGAACTCTCTAGTTCGTGAGATCTCTTGATATCTTTCCACCTTTCCCCTCAGATGGATGGCTCACAGCCTCCTCGCCACTTCGCCACTAGAGAAGCTAAAGGGATTCCCAATGTCTGAGTCTACGAGATGAGAATCTCCTTACACGTGTCCTCCTCAATGAACGACTCTGATCTTATCGCATCTCGTGATCTCGCGGCTCTGGCTACACAACCTTTGGGGCTTCAACTCCCAAGTCCCCGATACACGATACCACGTGTAGATTCTATGGCTCCTGTGACTCAAAATCGACGACTTTGCCTCTCCTGAGCTTCAAACCATTCAGAATCTTCTCGCCCTAATCTCCTTGCACCTCTGATAGATCTGATGATCCTCAAAATTTCGTGAAATCTCTACAGGAGATTTTGACCGTCCGTTCTTCCTTGGTTAATCCACGAAATGAAAAAGAGTATCTCTCCACAAGATTCCTTCGCCTTTTCGCCAACCTGTGACATTTCTCCCCGACTTTAAGTCACACTTGTCTACGCTGATCTTCAGCGACTCAGAGGCCTATCCTTCCTGAGCTTCACTAAACTACTTCAACCTCAACAAGGTTCTCTGTACGCACTCCTTGCCGCAAGCCTGCGAACACTTCAATTGTTCGAGCTTCCTTGACTCTGTGTATGTTGTAGCAGTAGTCCTTCAACACTTTGCTCAGTATCACAACAGAGACTCTCCTTAGCATGCACACTCCTTGCACAGCTTGTTTAACCCAATCTCACTCTTGAGTGAATGAGAACAAGAGTTAACCCTCTGAGCCTTCTGTCAACGCACTCCTTGCGGACGACTTCAACTGCACTCCTTGCAGGAATCCTCGCTCAAAAGAGAAAACAATTGAAACTCATTCCACTTCCTCTTAGATTTTGATCTTAGCACATGAAATCATACACACAGCATAATAACAATGCATAGCAGGAAGTAATACTCATAAGCAAAGCATTCAACACACATACACAGAGAATAACGCAACAGCCATGAATCTGAATCCACTTCTTCTATTAATTCAAGATCTGTACATGGGTGTTTTCTACAACTCTCTTCTATTATCCTATGCTCTAGACTCTTCTTTTTCCTGTTATTAATGTTACAATTATACAAATGAGGGTGTCTATATCCGGTTTCCCTCCTGCGCTCTAAAACTGTCTAATCTAAGAATTCAATTTTATCTACCTGCAACTACTACTATAAATGCCTCTGTCTATCTCAGATGAGAGTGTATGGCTCAAGGTCTGATTACATTCTTACCAAGGTGCCTAAATTAAATGATCTCATTTATATTCAGCGTATCAACTTCAAGGGAAAAATTTTAAATTCAAAAAATTGCACTGGACGTCTTCCAACTGGCTTCTGCTTCCACGTTGGTTTTGCTTATCATGAGGGATGCTCCTGCATCATATTGCATGGATCTAGAGCCATTTGTTTCACCCCTGAATTTATTTTCTTGAGTTTCATAACCAGTGGCCTGTTGTTTCTCTTGTTTTCCAATGTTTCCAGTAGGGCATTTCTTGGAGAATAAAACTTTCCATTTCTTGTAACGCTTTAATACTTTCATTAATAATATTGTCCAGAATCTCCAACAATTTTACTTTTACATTATGCCTTTTAGTCTCTAATATAATCTAATAAAAGATGTTATTAATGGCTTCCTTGATGATAGTCATGCGAACCAATAACTTCCCATATATTTAGTGCAAAATGGTTTTTGGGTATTCTCTTTTGCGGGGATCCTCTGAGTCTTAGAGTTCCAACAATGTTGTAGGAAGAGATTAAAAAGAATGCTTAAAGAGACCTCATTTATCAAATTCTACCATCATAAAACTAAAACACAAACCTTGGATTGAATAACATTGACCGAAGGATAGATTAACACAAACCTTGGATTGAATAATATTGATCGAAGGAAAGATTTGAAGATTTGTCAAAGAGAAAATGATATATATATATATATATATTCCCAAGAAAAAAATCTTTTATTCGACATTTCAAAACAGGAAATCAGAATATACATAGTCCATCCTATAAGGCTTCCTAAACAGGTAGTTTATATGACTACCCAAAAGTGTTGTCCAGTGCTACAGATGAACATCATCTGTACACATACCCTTCGATAAACATGATAAAAAAATATGTTATACCTATAATAAGTCAAATCCTTCTATTAAGCCTCTCATCCAAACACTTGGATCACCAAAGAAGTCCATTGTGAATTAAAAAAAAGTGTTCAAAGAAGTTTGAAATTAAGAGATTGGTCTTGAAATCCAGCTCTGGAAGCATTCCTTTCTGCATGAAAAGTGCTTCCTTACATAATTTATCTACTTGTGAATTTGCTTCTCTAAGGATATGAGTGAAAGAGATGACTTCAAGATTCTATTTTTTATGTGATTTAAAGCTAGATTTTCAATTCTACTTCTTCCATTTGCTTAGTATATAATTAACTTAGATTCCTAAGTTCTTGGAGCTTTCCAAGTCCTTTATCTATGACTTATATTAATAGAATCCAGAGGGAAAAAAACTCATCTCTGTTATTTGAGCCAATGCCAGCACCATATTTAAAATAGAACATATGTCTTGAATTTAAATAAAGGAGAGCACCTACATCACAATTACCTGGGGATCCTTGGCTTACACGGTTGAAGAATCTACTGCTAAAGAATATTCTAGCTATATCCTAATTAATAGCAATCAATTTTGGGATATTAGCATCCTTTTCAATATGAGGCATCAAGCTTCCATCATTAGAGACCCTGATCATATGTGCCACCTGCTTCAAATATCATCTTGTTTCTACACAGCCATAGGCCCCAGAGCATGGAGCAAGGTAAAATTCTATCACTGACCGGAGACTTATCATTATACCAACTCTGAAAACAGTCCAACGGAGTGGCTTTATCCCACTTATGTACATCATTCAATCCATTTGTGCCTCAAATAATTTCTTTCTATAGTAACTTTGAAAAGGAACATTGGACAAATAGATGATCAATTGTTTCATTGTTTGATTTGTAGAATATACACTAGTGGGGACATTGCCAACTACGCTTTTGACCATTATCCCAAGTCGGGATCCCATTTGCTAGAGCCAACCAAAGGAGGATTATAATTTTTAAAGGGTTTTCTGATTTCCATATTACTTTGCACCACCAGAGCTTTTCACCCCTTACTTCTTCCTCTATGCTTGCTTGATACCCTGTTTTTGCAGTCAAGATCCGTGATGCTTTATTTTTGGACCACTTGAGTTCCATCATCTTGATCAGATAACTTGATTGCACCATGTTTTAACAATAAGACATTTGATCCCATTCATTAGCCATATGCCCATCTAGTCCAAAAAACGCAGTGGATTTCCAATCCTGAAATATTCCTAATCTTGGAGATGCAACATCCTGAAGATTATGAATATCTAGATTATGCAATCTGATAAGTAATGGACCAGACAACCTAAAATTTCCACAACACCCTATCTAGGGATCCTCTCCAATATTGTTTTTTCTTCCATTCCCTATATCCCATCCATTCCATTTTCTTACAAGAGGAGAAACTTTGAGCATGACTTTCCAAACATTTAATGTGCCTTTTTCCTCTATCCTTTCCATCCCTACCCAGTGTTCCATAAATCTGCCTCTTAAGTATTTATGCTTCATAATCTCTCATCACAAATCATTGAAAAGAGTTCTCCATAGAATTTTTGTAGCTAAGGCTTGATTAGAAACATAGATATTTTTGAGTCCCCATCCTCCATCATCTTTAGGTTTAGCAATCCTAGGCCATTTTACCCAGGGTATTCATTCAATGTGTTTCTTTCTCATCCTAAAAAAACTGAAGCACTTTTTCCTTATTTTGTGGAGAATACCTCTAGGAATGTGTGCAATGGACATCCAATACATAGTTATTCTTTCAAACACTGACATGACCAAAACCAATTTTCCACCCTTGGATAGCCATCTAAAACACCATAATGAAGCCCTGGCTTCTATTGTTTTGTATAGCCATAATCTGTATTTGATTGGTTATCACTGAAAACCTAGATATTTAACTCCTTTGGCCACATGGAGGAGAGATAATAATAACTTGTGTAGAATATTTTGTTTCCTAAATGCCTAGGCCGACTACAATGACAGTGCAAGGAAAATGATTGCATTTAGAGGGTTAGACTATTAGAAAGTTTTATTAAGATGGTTTGAGTAGGGCAAAACCATGCAATTTTTTTACAAATTCTATAAAACTCACCTGATTAACTACTTTGATCCCTTGCATCCAATTTTGTTTGAGAGCCATAGCCTATCCTAGGCCTAGAGGACTGATGCAGGAGCATCTACGACGTCATGACGCGAACCAGCGTGGAGGAAAGAGAAGAATAGATGGACAACACCCGCGCATACCTTTTTGAATTTCTTTGAAAAGATTGTTGCGCCGTCGTTTGAATGAATGCATTCATATGAAGCGCACTTGTAATGTAATGTAGATAAGAAGGCATTTAACAGTTTTAAATGCTGGTAGATAGGGTTAGCTATAGATTAGACAGTTTCATTTCCAGGAGGGAAAACGAATATAGGCACCCTCCTTGTGTAATTGATTATTATTCAACATTAGAGAGAGGAGAAAGAGAGAGCAGAACAAAGAACTTGTGAAGAAAACCTATGTACAGATTGAACTAATAGAAGGAAGACTGTAATTTCAATCCCATGGATGTGTTTGATCTCTGTGTGTTGTTGATATTATTCTGTTGCATACTTGCTTCTTTATATTCTTATCTTCTATATGTTGCGTATGTGATTGCATATCAGGTTCGAAACCTGAGGGAATGAGGAAATAAGTTCCAATTGTTTTCTCTGTTTGAGTCGGGAGATTCCTGCATAGAGTGTAGTTGAATTCCTCCGCATAGAGTGCGTTGAGGAGGCTCTACAGTTAAACTTTTATTCTCATCGACCAGAGTGGTGTTGGGTTATTCGAACTGTGCAAGTGAGTGCAGGTTGAATTGAAGTCTCAGAGACGAGTCTGAGAGAAGGAGGATTGGACTGCTGTTAGCAGGATTGCACAGGTCTAGACGACTTCAACGCTTTGAGAGCTGTTGGAAGTCGAGCACAGGAAGTGCATGAGAAGTCTCTGAAGGAGTTAGAGAGAGACAAAGCTCAGGAGGGATAGTTCCTTGCAAGCATCGTAGGAACAGGCCTGGGAGAGATTTGAACCAAGGGAAAGCTTGGAAGTCGGAGGATACTAAGAGGAAGAGAATCGATGACTTGTAATTCCAGTGAAGTTTCGCGAAATCCCGAGGACCATCAGATCGTGGAGCAGTTGCGCGGGAGATAACCCGTAAGCATAGGTGAGGAAGGATAAAGGTCCATCGGGCTTCAGTGGTTCGGCATTTGGGGTTTGGCGAGGTAAGCATTTTACACCTCGTCGAAATCGCGAGTTGCGATCTCCCGATTCGACGGGAGCCGCCGATCCGAATGGGGACACGTGGCGCAAGATCCTGAGGAGTCAGAGTTCGGGGTTTTGCAAGGAATATGACCTTGTGCATCAGGAGACGCGAGTTCCTGAATCACGATTTCCCGATAGCACGAGTGGGAGACAGGTGTCAAGGCGTTAGGCCTCACCATGAGGTGTTGATAGGTGGCATCGTAAAATCGGGGTTCGGGGTTTTGTGATGCAAAATAATTTCGACCGCTGAAATCGCGACCTGCGATTCCTCGATATAATCCCAACTGTCGATTGGTGGGACACGCATCAAAGGATCCCTTGGAGTTGGGGTTCAGGGAATCGGGATTCGGAGAACCAGGGTTCTCGACGTCAAGGAATTCTTGCATCGCGGATTCGCGATCCGCGAAATCCTGAAGGTGACGTGGCAGCGTGGGACCCCGGAAGCTAGTGGAATATAGATGGTGTTGTATCGGGGTTCGGTCTTCGGCGTTTGATGAGGTGAGAGTTCATGCTCGTCGAAATCGTGAGTAGCGATTTACCGAATTAATAGGAACCGTTGATTTCCATGGGACAGGTGGCGTGAGATCCCGAGGGATCAGGGTTCGGCGTTCGGGACTTTCCACTGCAAAGGAATTGTGAACGGCGAAATCGTGATCCCGCGATTCCCGATAGAGTGGAGAGAGGAGGTGATGTGGAAAGGATATAGCGCACATGCACATCACATTTCGGGGTTCGGGGATTGGCAAAGGCAGCGAACCACAACATCTCAAATGTCGATTTCCCGATAGGGAAATCCCCGATATACAGAAACGTTGACTGTTGACCCGTCGAGGTTCGGGGTTTGGAGTTGCACGAGAACGTGCACTCAAGTTTCGCGATATCACGAAGTCCGATTTCCCAACAAGCACAGGGGAGATCGCCGAGGATTTAGCTGTGGGTATTGGGAACTCCCGAGTGGAGTTGGAAGAGTCCTTTGACTCTTCAGGCCTATGTGAAGAAGGTCCTGGAGGGAGCGGGACGTGCGGGAGGACGTCTTGTGCATCAAGTGGTATCAGAGCGGGAAGTGGAGCTCTGTTTGTTCAGGTAGCAGAGAGAAGCAGATTTCACCATGCTACCCAGAAGAGAGAGGCAATCTCCTGATCGTGAAGACAGGGATGCCCGGAGAAGGGGTAGGCTAGCAGGTAATGCTGAGATAGAGCGAGAGATGAGACATCTCCGAGCCAGACTTGAAGAAATGGAGACCACCCAGAGACGTGGTGTTGGTGCAGTAGAGTTCAGTGATCCCAAGATTGAAGAGGAAGATGGACACGATGCTGAAGAAGTCACGGCAGAGGATGCATCAACCGAAATACTGATTAGTGCCATTTTGAGGATGAACTCGAAGACGAAGATGGACATTCCAGCTTACGAGGGAAGCCTGGATACAGAAGAGTTGCTGGATTGGATTCGAGCACTCGACACCTACTTCGATTATGAAGACATCGAAGAGGACAAGAAAGTGAGGCATTCCGTCACGAAGCTGAAGGGACATGCAGCCAATGGTGGGACGAGCTGCAGGCGGACAGGCGCTCCAAAGGAAAACAGAAGATAAAGAGATGGGACAAAATGTTCGCTAAGATGAAGGCGAAGTTCATCCCGAGAGATTACCAGATCACTCTGTTCAGGCAGATGCAGAACCTGAGGCAAAAGTTGATGACAGTGAAAGAGTACACCGAGGAGTTCTACAGGCTCAACATCAGAGCTGGTCATCGGGAGAGTGATGATGAAAAGGTGGCAAGATACCTGAATGGTCTTAGGAATGACATTCAGGATGAATTGAGCATGGTCACCATCTGAACAGTTGAGAAAGCGTACCAGATGGCTTTGAAAGCAGAGGAGAAGCTGAGCCGCAAGTAGGGACAATGAGGGCGAGGCAGAAGCCAACCTAGAGGCAAAGCAGTTTCCCAAGAGAGAACTCAAAAGCCCAAGGAGGATTGGAAGAGGCCTCAAGGAAAAGCTGAAAGAGGTGGAACCTCGTAGCAAAGGCAGCAAATTTCTGAGCCGAGGAGGCAGTAGGGTGATCAGCAAGGAGGATATGCTGACGCCAACACTTTTCCTCGTACCCGGGGTAGAGGAAGAGGCCATGGAGGAGTTATCACATGTTTTACGTGTGGGAAGGATGGACATAAATCCGTTGATTGTCCAGACAGGAAGATGGACAGAGGAAAA
>SNQJ01S0033969.1:48279-70634 GCA_010110895.2 Picea sitchensis | reverse complement strand
TGGATATGAGAAGAGGAAAAAACTAAGAAGCTGAAGAAATTTTATAAGATGGAGAAATATTCTTTGGAAAATCAAATTTGGAATGGGCACCATCGCATCAAAGGGAAAAATGAGGAAAATAAAATTTGAAATGGGCTTCATTGGGAATAAGGAAGGTTATTACGCCATTAATACTCATCTCCCCATGCAAACATACACACATCAACTTGATCATATTCTGAAAGTTGTACAGATGATGATGCTAAAAGGTAAGGCTATGCCATTTATGTCATGCCCCATTAACAATAAGTATACGGCATTTATGTCATGCCCCATTTAGTGGAGTAGAGTACCTAAAATGTATTGGATGGAACTCTTAATCAAACGAGATTCATCGGAGGGGGAATGGACGAAAGAAAAAGTTTCACTATTATTCTTGATAGTCAAATATGGCCCACCAATCCAATCGCTAGTGTTCATTATGGAGCCTCTCCAATCCCTTCTCACCATCAATTTGAAACCTATGATTGAATGACTCATTTGAATTACGGTGGAGTAGGCCACATCAGAGACTCCTCCACAGAATACCCTACCCCTCGACCCCAAAAAGAAAAGAAATAAAGAAGAAAATCAGACAGAAGGAAAAGCATCGTCATGCTAAAAAAACAAAAAACAAAGAAAAACAGTCCACAATAAAGAAAAAGTGTGAACCCACCCAAGAATCAAAAGCAAACCTAAAAATCCTAAATTCTCAACTCTTCTCTAATTTATTTTCACCGACTCCACCAAACGCTTCAATATTCTTCCTCCGATTCTTCCTCCAAATGTAGCCAATACAAAGAATGACATGGATCAACTCTCCTTTCAGTTTTCTTCACCAACTCCACAAAATGATGCATGCTTCTTCCTCCCCCAATATACCAATCTGCATCCCTAACTTCTAAATTCCTCTTTTCTTCCAGCCTCACAATGGTACCATTGGTACACATTTGCAAATCGAATAAATCACGAGTGACTCACTCTAAGGGAGGAACATGCCATCAATTACTTATTTCGGCTTATCTTCTCGACGAAGCCATTCGTATAGTTACCCTCTCTAGGCACTGTTTCGGAGGCTCTCTCATCAGGTAGTATCGTTTGTACTCTTTTCCAAATGGAAAGCTTCTGCGTTGGTACACGTTGGTCGATGCCAACGCCACATTTCGAAACGTGTTAGGCATAATTATTTTGATTTTATTAAATATTTTGATTTTCTTTTTTAATTTGATTTTTTTTTCTTAATATTATACATCATTGGTAAATGATTCAATTTGAATTACAAAATAATTAACATATCTAAAAATTTTGTAAAATATTGTTGAAATTTGAGTCCCCAAAAACTTTTTAAAGTGAGCTTGTTAAGCATCTATGTCAACAAATATTAGCATTGCTTTTCCGTCCACTGTTTTGCTAAGTATTTTATTTATGATTGTTAAGGTGATGTCATTCTTTTTAAGCTATTATCTTTGTGTAAGTATTTAGTTGCAAGACCCAACATTTCCATTTCATTTCATCTAGATAATCTAGAATGTTGATACATGGATAATCTCTCATCCTCAATGCCATGTCCCCCATTTTAATTGTCATCGTTGTTAATTGTAATTAATGAAATAACATAGTGAAAAGAAAAAACATAGATTCATCTAAATAGTCATATAGAAAAATAAGAGTTCATATAAAACAAGCATATCATTTTTAAAGGGGAGACTACATAATTTAGAAAAACAGTACAATATTTTTAGATTCTTAATATACATAAAAAAAAAAAAAACCAAACATAAAATATTTGACCATGAAGATTCCAAACTAATCCATTCCAACTCATTCCCAAGTTTTTTTAACAGGATGGCTTATTTTATGGTAAATCCTGGAGGAATCTCAGTTGTTGGAATCGAACAATAGATTCATGCTTGCATGGCATCATCACTGGGTTGTAGAAAGTTCTCTTGAAAACTCCTTAAATATCTTCTCAAAACGTTTGATCGAGAATGGATATCATAGGAAGACCCCCTCTAGCTTTTCCTAAGAAGAAATGTGTTGGAGTAGGACAAGAATTTGAAACAAAATCCTGGGTAAATGAATAATGCTTGGACTCTGTTATATTTCCACAAAATATCTTGCTGATTGTGAGTTAAAACAATAGCCTAAAGCCTTAAAATTCCATTGGGAAACACTTCGAAATTTTTATGATAAGACTTGTCCTTTTCTGAACATCGCATGAATAAAAGCTCAGTGTAACACAACGTGTATCGCACGGAAATAACTCCCATGCAATACGATGTTTATCTCCCAAAAAAAAAGACTTGGAAACTTAGAAACATTTGAGGAAGTTTTTGTATCTCAGGAAGAGGATATTTGTTGCAGTGTGACATATCGCACTAAAATAATTTTGGTGTCATAAACCGCAAGAGAAAAGAGAAGAAATTTTCTGGCCATGAGATAAAGGAAGGAGGTTTCTTTTTGTTGAAAGAAAATGATATTTCTCACAATGCGATAAACAAAGGAGAATTACATTTATTTCAGGAAATTAATATTTGCGACGATGTTATAAATGAAGGATAATTCCCACCAGGAAATAAAGAGTATTGTACGATGCAATAAAATGGGAGTGTCGCAAGGTGAAGATCTTTTAGAGAGTGCGGTACACTACAGTTTAATAACATGGATTGAACATGTCGCATGGACGAAAAAATTTAGTGGTGAAAAAGCACATGTGTCGCATGAAAACGATGTTGTGTGGTACATTGTGTGTAGCATGAAGCCCAAAATATTCATATATTGAGTTTTCAATAATATATCCAATAATATATCCATACAAACAATGAAGTGGACCATACACACAATGTGTACAGATGAGGACATGGACGAGGTCTGCGGTGCCAATTTTATGCATAGGTGGTTATGCCTGATTATCATTCACGCTTGATCCCATATCGTCAAGGGGTGCCATGTAGACATGCTGTCGCAAGAAAGAGCCGTAACTCCTTGCTTCGAGATAAAAATTGGGTAAGAGTGCATTCGTTGGAAAGTTATTGAGGAACAAACTTGGCCTATGGTCTTAGAATTGGTATCGAAGTTGAATTTAAGAAAGCCGATTTCAGTGGTCATTTAGGAAAATTGTTTACATACCACCATCCTAATTGTATAATGGGGATCAGGTATGTGTCACTTGATATATTTATTTATGATCAATTAGACATGTGAAAACATGCTAATCAAGAGAGGCCATACACATGTAAAACCACACTCCGCAATAAAGGATAAATGTTAAATCGAATATGTGTTGGATGAGTGTGTCGATTTTCTCAACCAGATACACCAATGGGGAAGCATACACAAATTTATGACATATAAGGAAGGAAAAATGCAGTGAGGTTGAACCTAACAAAGAGAATTCCTTCATGAAATTGCATGGTTTGCTCATCAAGGAAAACCTTGTGGAGGACCATCCTAAAGGACATTGAGGTTCACCCACAACATTCATGATGGAAGTGAAAATGTAGTCTATAATATCTATATCTTTCATATTAATAAGGAGTTAAATAAGTAGTGAAATTGACAATGGAGCCAACCCAGTTGAAATTCTAAATCTCTTAAATGATTGGCATGATTTCATAGCTCTTCAATTCCTAGAGCACTAGGGATGGATGCTATTTTCAATAACCATCATGATCAAGGAAAAAAAAAAAGGCTTGTTCACTAAGTAATGTGTAATTAAGTAACATCAACCATACCGATGAAGAAGTGAGAAAGTCGAATATCAATAATACAATTTAGAATCGAAGTTTCAAAGGAGACTCATTGTTTGCTCGTTGAAAGGAGCCTTAAGATAAATATGATTTATATTTTGTAATAAAAATGAAGGATAAATTCTGAATTCTTTGTTAAAATTTCAATAAGGAAGGGTATCATTTTATACATAACATATTGTGAGAGTGAAACCGAACCTCAAAACTTAAAAAAAATGAGGAGAAATTGGGTTGTGAATTCTTAATCAACAACCCAATATTTTTATGTAGATGGTTGAAGTAGTTTTTATGGTGGGTTCTCAAACTTGTTTTGCAAGATATCCATCATAGATTATATTTTTTTGTGTTTTGTGAAATATCCATTAAAAATTATATTTTTTTTGTGTTTTATAAGTTATAGTTTCTAAACACTTTATTTGATTATAATATTTTACTAAAACTTGTTTCCATTTCAATGCATTGTTTTTTATTAGAAACACAATATTTTTTTTACAGGGTTGGAGTAGTTTTAATGGTGAGTGATCAAAATTGTTTCACAAAATATCCATCATAAATTATATTTTTTGGGTGTTTTGCAATTTATAGATTCTAAACAGGTTTTTCGATTAAAAGATTTTGCTAAAACTTTGTCTCATTTCAATGCATTGTTTTTGTTAGAATTATTTTCCTTTCAACTAGATCCACAATTTCCACTGAAAAAGATGGCATCTTCAGGTATTGATGCTTACATCTATAAATTGTTTGATCCAAGGTTGTGGAGGTTGGTGCTAGGTCCTTTAAATGATTTTCTAGTCATCATTTGCTCCAAACAGAGATGTAATATACCCCAAAATTTAGCTACAATTTTTGTTTTGCTCTAATAGAGGGGAAAATAACTATGCGACTTATTTTCCACTACATTATAAGTATGTCCAAGGTTTTTAACCATTATCTGCTTTATTGGTTTCAAACATTCATTAATAGACACCATTCCTTGATTTTTCTAAATTTTAAAACCTTATTTATATTACTTTCCAAAGTAAGTCATTTACTACTTGCATATTATTGGCATCCCTTCATAAACCTTATCACTTTATTCTTGTGGCACCATGAAGAATTTATCCATAATAGTTTTATTCCCAAATAAAAACTATAAGACAACCCAAAATAGATGACCTATAACATTCAAGATAAAACATTTTATCCACAAGGGAGGTATAATGAGCTACCCCTAAATATACCTTCACATATAGTTACTATATTATCTTGTGGCACTTGAAGGATTCTTCCATATCCATTAAATCCTAAACTATGAGAATCCCTACCCTTAATGATAACAAAATATCCTCATAACCTTTTAAAGTAAGAAAGTTGTAATAAGGGTTCTACCCATAACTATTTACATTAAGAAATCTACCTACATAAGGGTTTACATGAGATTCCAAGTCCTAGGTGCCAAATAGGTTTTATTTCCACGCATATGATAACCCACTATGTAGTCTATAGTCCAAACCCACGATGTAGTGTTATAGTAAATCTCATAGGCTTGGGGTGGCGAACACTAGGACCTTGAACTAGGAGCCAGGGTAGCCAATGTTAATGAATTAAATTCGTGGTAGGGTATGACAATGTCTAATTACTTCCCTGGTACCTCTGAGCTTTGACGCGTCCATTGTCATCCCTCCACTTCACAATTTTCACATTGTCGGAGGTGAACGTACCCTCGATCATTTCCTCCACTACGAGCGATGGGCTCAAGGCCCTTAATTTTCCAAAGGAAAGCTCTCCCTTACGCTTGTCTACTATTTTTTTTCTCATCCCCATCGCGAACCTGGTAACTAAACTACTCTGTAGAACCACAGAGGTAGATCTGAGCCCTGGAGACCATGTGTATTGGCGATCGTTCTGGTAGAGTGTTTACCCTGTTTCATTACTTTCTTTAAAATAAATTTATAGGATATTTTGTCTTCTCCCTGAGTTCTTTAAAGGTTTGGAATACCTACACTTTTCCAAGAACTGTAGTTGTAGCGCTCTTATACCTTGAACTTCATATCTTATGTTTTTACTGCCCCAACTTAAACTCGTCATAAGTGCATTTGTGATTTTGTAAGATGTAGAATGGGTATTTTGTGCATGGAAAGGTTCACTTAGTCTTTAATTAAATCTTTGTACATACAATTTCTTTCTTGCCAATAATGAAGGTCAATACTCAATATTTCGATAGAGAACCCCATATTTCCCATTGGAAAATCAAGAATTGGGTTATCTTGCTTGTTTTATTGTAAGGAACCATAAACCCATATCACTTTTTGCATTCCGTGTCAATAAGAAATAAACATATCATTTCTAGAGGTTACCCTATGGTGAGGTCTTTGATGGTACCGTGAACGAGATGTTGATTGGTTTTCTGACTTCTGTACTCATTGTTTCTATAATACATTCACTTCCCTTTTGGTTTACTGAGGCAAGGGGTCTATCTATTTAAAATTTGTGACGACACTACGATAACTTTGTTTCCTTGAAATCCCTCGCCATCACTGTAACACAAGTAATCTTGATAAATAACCCTCGTAACTGGTCTTTGAATTTATTTCATCTCTGGATTAATTCATTTGATTTGTAATGTTACCGATATTATTTCCTCTTGTTAATGCAATGGTTAAAAATTGCTTTGTGACTGTTCTTCAAATTACCCTAGGTAATTTTAATTCTTTGATGAGCTGGTAATTTGCCTTACTCTATCAAAAACCTTGCAATTACTTATCATAGGGTTTTTATCTCTGCATGGGGCTGCGCTGTAACTGGATCTTACCATTTCTCTCTATAAATTTTGTTTGATCTATTTTATGGATATGAGTTTGATGAATGGGTCCATTTTCTTTGCGATGGAACCCATCAACCTATGGTGTGCACACTCCTCCTCTCGAGTCGTAGAATTCACTTTGCAAGGAATGAAGGGATCGACACTCTCGATTTAAGTACATGTTCCTTCCTCATCTTGATTTATCTTATTACCTTTGATTATAATATTACAATATCGTAATCCTATCCTGGTTCCTTTTGCAGTTTTAACTGAGATGACGCAAATTCCGCGAAGGGAAAACACCTATCTTGGAAAAGGTACTTCGGGTTCCACTCTAGAAATACTCTTCTTGCGAAGAAATTCTTCTACAGTTCAAACTAAAGTCTTATGTTCACTTAACTCTATTATAGACATTTGATGTTATTTAAATATTGTTTGAAGGTTACCATAACTGTATTTTGCATGTATAACTCGGCCTACACTCATATTTTACTGGGGAAATTTTATAAATACTCTGTATAACACATCGACCTACGGATATGCATGGATGAATTGATCATAACGCCCTATGAGTTTTGTTGTATCAGATCACCACTTTTGTTAATGTATACAATTATATATGTATAAGAGGGACTCTTAAAATTACTTGTTTCGTACCCTTTCAAGACTTTATGAGTCTCTCTTTACCTCACTAGTTCGAATTATATAATATGAAGTGACACTACGTAGTTCACTTGTTTTACTTCAATAAAATCTGTTTGTGTTGGTTTCACTTATTTCTTTTCTGAAATCATTTGTTTGTATGCTAAAATTTCAGCAGTAAATAAATCAAATAATCTACCATGGCCATGAAGCATGCCCATATAAAATTATATCTATCTATTTATCTATTTATCTCTATATATATATATATATATATATATATATATATATATATCCATTTCACATATAACACCTGAAAAAAAATATTAAAAAATATTCTAAATAGTGGATAATACACACATCTATCATGGCCATGAGGTGCACTTATACAGATTATCATATATATATATATATATATATAAACATACAATCAACCATTTAACACTTCATGAAATGAAAAGACATAGTTAATATACATATATGAACAATCGATGCTGGGAAAACAAATGGAACAACCACGTTCCACCCAACTATAGATACAAAACAACCGTGTTTTACTTTCTTGATCACCCCTAGCCTAACCATACCTCCATAAGCGAGAATTGGGCATCATTCCTTAGCCATTGTTTTTATGATAAGTTTCATATAATTGTTTTCCTAACACCAGATGTGCTCATAAAAACAAACAAATTATCCTTCCCAACATACTAAGCATCGTCTTGCCTCCCACATATGTTGTATTTATCTCATGCCTAGATATTTCCTTTCCTATCCCTCCTTGGGAAATTCACAGATTTACAAATCCTTGATTTCTATGGGATGCTAGTGACCTAACTCAACTTCTGACACTTCTAAAAATCAACTCTAAGTTAATTCAAACTTGTTCCCCACTCATGGATTCATAGTCAACTATTTTAAACCTCGTTGTTCCATTTGTCTTCCAACATTAAATTTTATTAAAGAGTTTGTCTCATACATATGTCTATGAGTTGGAAAGTCAAATATTTGTCGATCATAAAAATAATAAATACATGTTTCCACATATAAATTCAAATTTTCATAAATGGAAATTTATTTTTGAATAACAACTTTGAAAAGATTTATTTCTTGAATAATTTGAGGATATCACATCCTCTCCCCCTTAAGTACAAAAATGTCCTCGGTGTTCAATCATCTCTTGGAACAGAATTTGATAATATTTCCACATATCTTCTTCCTATTCCCAAGTAGCTTCCTCATGAATAAAGTCTTCCATTGCACTTTTACCTGGGAGATGGATCTGTTTCGAAGTACTGTTACTTTCCTATCCAAAATGCATAGACATTCCACTTGGAACTAGACTTATGGTTCCACCAGCACCATGTTCCAATTAATGATGTGATTAGTGTCATGAATATATCTTTTTAATAATGAAACATGAAAACCATTATGAACTTTTAAATTTGTAGGAAGTTTCAGTTGATATTCCATAGGTCCGATTAGTGTTAAGATCTCGAAAGGACCAACAAATCTTGGCGTCAACTTGTAACAATTTCCTAGCTTTAGGGAGCTTCTCCTTGTTTTGAATTTTAGATATACATCCTCCCGAATTTTGAATTCTTGATGTCTCATTTTTAGATCGTCATATTGTTTCTCTCTATCTTGTGGCTCTTTCAAGTTATGGTGTACCCCTTTTAGCATTCTCTCCATTTCTTGGAGCATTTCTAGTCCAACCATAATCCTGTCAACCGGATTATCCCAACTGATTGTTGCGGTGCATTTACTCCTGCATAAAATGTCGAAGGGACTCATCTTAGCTGATGCTTGATACCCATTATTGTTTACGAATTAAACTAAGTGTAGATATTCTTCCCACTTAGTTGGCTTTATCCTTACATACATTTGTAACATGTCTTCGATAATTTGATTTGTTCATTCTATTTGACCATCTGTTTGTGGATGATAACTTGTGTTGAAATTCAAATTAGTACCCAAACTTGCAAACAATTCTTTCCAAAAATTGGATGTAAATTTGACATCTCTATTTGAAATTGCCATCTTAGGGACTCCATGCAACATAATTATTTATTTCATTAAAGTTTCAGCAATATTAATCTCATTTTCAATAGATTTCATAGGTATAAAATGTGCATACTTAGCTTAGCTTATCAATTACTACCATAATTGAATCATTTTGTCTTTGAGTGTTAGGCAAACCTGTGATCAAGTCCATTGAAATAATTTTCCACTTCCATTCGGGTATAGGCATAGGTTGTAACAAAACTGTCAGATGTTGATGCTCATCCTTTACCTATTGACAATTTATACATTTAGACAAGTATTCAACTGCTCCATTTTTCATGTTAGGCCAATAAAACTATTTCCTTAAGGCTGCTATCATTTTTTGGTATACTGGATGATGAAAATATGGATTTTTGTGCAACTCATCCAGAATTATCATCTTCAATTCAGTAGCGTTAAGTACATATAACATGTCTTTGAACCTTAAAAACCCATTTTTATCTATATTGAGATCTATTTTGTGTAGATTTTCTTCTTTTCCTTGCAATTGTTCTCTTGTTTGGATGTAATTTTCATCATTTATTCTTGCATATTTTATCCTATTCTCAATATCATTTTTTAATTTGCTGATAATTACTTCATGAAGCCCATTAGTCCTTCGACTTAGTTGATTTGTAGCCTTATTTTCTTTTCCCTTGATGTGTTGTACTTCAAAATCGAACTCACTTAAAAAGGCCAACCATCTTGTTTGTCTTACATTGAGATCTTGTTGACTAAAAAAGTGTTTTACACCACTATTATATGTTAGTAACAGGAATTTTATTCCCATTAAATAATTTTGCGACATTTTCAATGCATGAATCACAACTGCTAATTCTAGATCGTGAGTTACGCAGTTTCATTCATGTTCTTTCAATTTGTGTGATTCATAACATATGACGTGTCCATATTGTGTTAACACTCCTCATAATACCTCTTTACTTTCATCCACACAAAATGCAAAGTCTTTATCTATATTTTCTACCTTAAGGATTGGTGTTATAGTTAACAGTTCTTTTAGTTTATAAAAATTGTCTTGGAATTTTTGAGTCCAATTAAATTTTATTCCATTTTTTTGTAGTGATGTGATCAAATAGGTGATTTTGGAAAATCCTTTGATAAACCTCCCGTAGTAACCGATAATCCCCATGAATGATATTATATCTGCTGCGTATTTAGGAATAAGCTATTCTGTAATGAATCTAATCTTTTATGGGTCTACTGCGATACCATCTTCTGATATTACATGCTCTAAATATTGTATCCTCCTTTTGTAGAAATCACATTTGTCAAAATTAACATACAATTTATGTTCTCTTAGATTTTGTAATACTATTTTCAAATGTTGTTCATGTTCTTCTTCTGTTTTTGAATAGATTAAAATATCATCAATAAAAATCAGCACAAATTTATCCAAATACTGGCTAAATATACTATTCATCAAACACATAACTTGTTGGTGCATTAGTTAGTCCAAACAGAATCACTAGAAATTCATAATCTCTATAACATGTTTTGAATTTTCTTTTGTTTACATCCTCGTCCTTTATCTTGACTTGGTGATAACCATATCTCAAGTCTAGTTTAGAGAATATTTTTTCTCCTCCAACCTGGTCAAAGAGATTGTTGATTCTAGGTAAAAGATATCTATTTTTAATCGTCATTTTTTTCAACTCACAATAATCTATACATAATATTATCATTCCATATTTATTTTTAACAAAGAAAATTGGTGCTCCCCAAGGGGAAACACTTGATCTGATATACTATTTATCTAACATCTCCTATAACGGAATTTTCAGATTTGTTACTTTGGGAACACTAATTCTATAAGGTGCCTTTGATATTTGGGTAGATCCAAGTAGTAGATTGATAGAGAAATGTATCTATCTCCTTGGAGCTATTTTCATTATTTCTTTTACGAATACATATGTAAAGCCCTAAAGAACTGTAAAGTCCTCCAAAATTGGTTTTCTTTCTTATTCTAAGAGATTAGTTTCTTGAATAACATATACTTTGCAACCCTTATTAATACATTTCTTGAATTACATTGTTGATATTTGCCTAACAAAAATTGGTTTTCTAATTCCTTGAATTGTTCTTGCTGTATTATTTTCATCCTTGTGCATGAATGACTTTTCATAACAATTTAATATCACATTATGTATTTCTAACTAGTCCATTCCAACAATTATATCATAAGACTCTAAAGGTAATACATCCAGATTTAACTCTGTATTTTGACCATTTATACCGAGTTCACAATCAGATGAAATTATGTTACCTTTCTTCTTGTCCCTGTTGCTACCTGTACTAACAAGGATTTTTCATGTTTTACCTTCTTTAACTTATTTGATTCTACTAGATTTGGAGTAATGTAACTCAAACTAGCTACTGGGTCAATATGTTAAGAAACATTGTTATTATGAATTTTACCTTCAACTTCTACAATAGTGGATTGATGATATGCCTACCTTCCATCCACAACTACATTGATCCTATGCATGCTTCTACCAATATCTCAAATAGTTGAATCCTCTTGAACGTTGTGGACCGAATTCCTTGTTGATGGGTTTAAGCGTGGAAAATTTCTCCCTAGGTGGGGTTCTCCACACTCCCAACATTTCAATGGTTCTTTGGATTGTCCCCTACCTTCTTGAATCCCAAATTGACTGGTTTATTCCTCCCTTGTATATGTTCTGTGTTAGAGGGATATTCCTTCCTTTGTTTATTTCCCCCTTTAGTATGTTACAGAAAAGGGGTTGATTGGAATCCTTTCTTGTGATGATTTAATTTATCCTGCTTCTTATCTTTGCAATCTTTAGGAGTTTTTTATCTTTGTTTATACTATTTGTAACACATCCGGGCCTTCCTAAGTGCCTCATTTAAAGAATTAGTATTATCAAACTCAATTCTGTCTTTATAAGGTTGTGGTAGACAACTTAAGAACCTTTTAATTTTACCTTATCTTCTTGTATATATGGTACAAACCTCAAGAGATCTAGAAATTTATTGATCAGATCATCCATAGCCATTTGTCCTAATCAAAATTTGTAATATTCCTTAGACTCTCTTTCATAATAATTTTATGATAGGTATTGTTTCTTGAAATTCTTTTTGAATTCCAACCATTCCATCAATTTTTCTTTCAATCCTTTCGCTAGCTTCAAATCATTCTACGAGATACTGGATTTTCCTTGAAAGTTATAAATGGCCATTCTAACCTTCATATTACGGGAGAAATTATAAACCTAAAACTATTTATTTATATCTAGCAGCCAGGATTAAAATTTCTCACCAGTCTTTGATTCCCCATTAAAGGTGGAGGGTATTATATTTTTGAATTCACCTTCTAGGTGATCAAATTGCTTTCTTTTATTTCATATAGATGCCTTGGTTTCTATCGTATGTGTATCCTCAGAAGAACTATCTTCTCCTTATGTTTTCTGACTAGAATTCTTTGAGGAATTTTTACTGACCTCCTCCTCCATCTCATTATTTCTTGGAATTTTCTTTGTTGCTATATTGTGTAACAAGATTTCATTAATTTCCAAGTTGATCTTCTTGATATTTCTTTAACCTTTCATTATCATCTTTAAACACCTGCAATTCCATAATAATATTCCTCATTGTTTCCAATTTACTTGGGTGGCTGAACTTCCCTCACTGTGATGTTTTGGATCTCTAGAGATATCTTGATTGTGGTTTCTATCAGGCCTGTCTCCTTCTCCATTTTGTGCCGACATTTTCAAAATAAAAAATATTTATTTATGTTTGTAATAGTAAATATTATTTGTTAGATTTTTCCTTCAGCAAAAATAAATTTCAGGTGTTTCCCTTAGGCCTAAGTGTTGTAACCAACAACTCTCATACCATATTTAATGTACCCCAAAATTTTTGTACAAAAAAAAAATGTTTTCTTTTTATAGAGGGGAAAAAAACTATGAGACTTGTTGTCCACTGCATTATAAGTCTATCCAAGGTTTTTACCCATTCACTTCTTTACTGGTATCAAACATTCATTACTAGACACCGTTCCTTCTTTTTTATGAATTTTAAGGCCTTATTTAGACTACTCGGCCAAGGAAGGCATTTACTACTCGCATCTTATTGACATCCCTTCAAAAATATTCTTACGTTATTCTTGTGGCACCATGAAGAATTTATCCATAACAGTTCTATTCCTAAATAAAAACTATAATACAACCCATAATATTCAAGCTAAAACATGTTATCCAGAAGGGAGGTATAATGTTTTATTTGTAAAGATACCTTCACATATCATTACCCTACTATCATGTAGCACTTTAAGGATTCTTCCATGTCCATCAAATACTAAACTATGATAACCCCTACCATTAACAATAACAAAATATCCTCATAACTTTTTAAATTAATAAAGTTGTAATAAGGGTTCTACCCATAACGATTTACATTAAGAAATCTACCTACACAAGGGTTTACATGAGATTCCAAGTCCTAGATACCAACTAGGTTTTCTTTCCACACATATGATAACCCACTATATAGAATATAGTCCAAAACCACGATGTAATGTTATGGTAACTCTGATAGGCATGGGGTGGAGGACACCTGGACCTGGAACCAAGATCCAGGGAAGTTGACATTAACACATTAAATTCTTGGTAGGGTATGTCACCATATACCTACTTCCCCAATACCTATCAGCTTTGATGCCTCAGACACTACACCACTTTAAGTCCTCCACTTCACAATCTTCACATGATATGAAGTGAACATGCCCTCTGTCATTTCCTCCATTACGAGCAATGGGATCAAGGCCCATAATCATCCAAAGGAAAGATCTCCCTCATGCTTCTCTACTAAGTCTTTCTCTTCCCCATTGTGAACCCAGTAACTAAAATTCTCTTTAGAACCACATAGGTAGTTACAAGCCCTGGTGACCATGCGTATTGGTGATTCCTTGAATTACATAAGTAATTTCTTGGAGCTTTGATACTCTATTCGAATCAGGTTCTGGTAGAGTGTTTCCCCTGTTTCTTTTATGTCTTTAAAATAACTTTACAACATGTTTTGTCTTCTCCCTCAGTTCTTTAAAGGTTTAGAATACCTACACCCTTCCCTTAACCATAGTTTTAGTGATCATGTGCCTCGAACTGCATATATTATGCTTTTACTTCCCCAACTTAAACTTGTCATAAGTGGATTTTTGATTTCATAAACTCATCATATTTTACTTGAGAAAATTTATAAAGGCTTTGTATAACATAGCGACCTATGAATCTGCATGGATGAATTGATCATAACGTCCTCTAAGTTTTGTTCTATCAGATCACCACTTTCGTTAATGTACAAAATTAGATATGTATAACAAGGACTCTTAAAATTACTTGTTTCGTACCCTTTTAAGATTATATGAGTCTCTCTTTACCTCACTAGTTTGAATTATATAAGATGAAGTGAGACTAGATAATTCACTTGTTTTACTTTGATAAAATATGTTTGTGTTGTTTTTGCTTATTTATTTTCTGAAATCATTTGTTTGTATGTGGAAATTTCAGCAGTAGGTAAATCAAATAATCTACCATGGCCAGGAGGCATGCCCATACAAAATTATATATATATATATATATATATATATATATATATATATATATATATTTCACATATAACACCTTAGAAAACGATATTAATAGATAGTCTAAATAGTGGATAATCCACACATCTATCAGGGCCATGAGGCACACTTATACATATTATCATTTATATTTATATAAATAAACATACCATCAACCATTTAACACTTTAGGAAATGAAAACACAATGTTAAGATACATATATGAAAAATCGATGCTAGGAAAACAAATGGAACAGTTCCACCCAATGGTAGATACAAAATAACCATGCTTTTGTTATCATGATCACCCTCTAGCATGATCATGACTCCATAAGGAAGAACTGACCATCACTCTTTATCCATTGTTTCTTTTTAGAGTTTCAAATAATTTTTTTCCTAACACCAAATGTGCTCATAACAACAAACAACTTCTCCTTCCCAACATATTAAGAAACATCCAGCCTCCCACATATGTTGTATTTATTTGATGCCTAGGTATTTCCTTTCCTTTCCCGCCTTGGGAAATTTGCAGGTTTACAAATCCTTAATTTCTAGGGGCTTGTAGTGACAGAAATCAACTTCTAACACTTGTAAAAATCAGCTATGAGTTAACTCAAACCCGTTCCCCACTCATGGAGTCATAGCTATCTATATTTAACCTAGTTGTTCCATTTGTCTTCCGTCATTAAATTTTATTAAAAAGTTTTTCTCATACACGTGTCCATCAAAGAGGATAGTTGGCAAGTCAAATATTTGTCCAACAATCGTAAAAATAATAATTACATGGTTCCGCAAATCTAAATTTGAATTTCCATAAATGGAAAAAAAAAATTCAATAACAACTTTGAAAAGATTTATTTCTTGAATAGTTCGAGGATATCACAAGAGATATGCGTCAAGGTCATAAAAAAGATCTATTATTTACCCTTCTTAAGTGTGCAAATGAAAATGTGATAGAAGTTTGATAATATATAATAATATTATTATTAAAAATACACAAGTCTCCTCTGATTGGACAATTCATGGAGAGAAAATCACGAGTCCAACTTCTGCATCGTAGAGAACTAAAAGTTCATAACAATTATTCAACAATCCATTTATGCTCTTGGAAAATGTAACCTGCATGTTGGTGGCATTCTCTATCCTTTTCATCTGAATCTTTTGGCTCACCATTCTAGTCTTGCCTCTTTCTTTTTCCCTCCAATCAATCACTCCCATGCTCTCAAGTCAGGGATAACATAATAGAATAATGATTTTGATGAGGACCAATAATGGCTTCTAATGGTGACCTGATATGATAGAAGAAAAGCCGGAAAAAATAGTGACCATAGAGATACTCCCTCATCTTGAGACACTTCAAGGAAAAAACCTTCTATTAGAGGTTTTTAGTGCTACAAAATTTGTCAAAATTTTGAAAACACCTCCACTACAACCTCATATATTGAATGTGGAGGTTTTAGCAAATGTTTTATATAACTAAAAAATTTGGGCGGACAAAGGTTGTAGTAGAGGATTTTTCTTTGGATTTTTTCTTGTCAGAACACACTAGTGTTGTATTGATGTACACTCACGAGTGTGTTAGTATAAAACAAATTCCCCATCGTGTTAATAGAATAAAAAAAACCCCAACTATTACGCATCAGTTCCACCTTTTTTCTCGTATGCAGAGCACTGCTGCTCTTATAATTTCAAGGGACGGTTAGCCGCCTTGTTTGCAAATGAAGCACTAGTGCGTTTTAGATTTGGTACGCCCTAGAGCTTTTAATTTATAGATATCACTAATGCAATTGATTTATCCTGAGTCTCAGTGCATTTAATAATGTGCGCTCTAGTTCTTGTGTAATTAGTATGTATCAATGTCTAGTTTACAATGTGCACCGAAGGGTAGTGAAATTTTGAATATTCAAGGTGACATGCTGGAACTATTATTTTTACTAAGCACCATTGTTTATTTTATAGTAAAGGCATCGACACATAAATAATATTTATAGTCGAGATACATATAAAAAACTTATTGTATCGAGATGTTAATTATTTATAGTTCCCCGATGTATATTTTAAATATGAGCACCGTACAATTTTGAAATGATAAATAGTATTGTATGTTATGTTGTTTACAAAACTTTGTGTTTTCTCAATAGTTTGTATTGGTGTGTAACTTTGTGTTTTCTCAATAGTTCGTATTGGTGTGTTATGATAATTAATGTGCACTCGTGCGTATGAATCCTCAAAACATCACTTTCTATATTATGGAATGCACCATCAAGTGAGTTGAAAAGAATACAATGCACTCATGTGTGTATATTTTAAATCATTGTTTTTTACAAATGTTAAATTAATAATTTCAAAATCAAATATTTTTTAATAATAATATTGTTTTATATTTTTTTATTGCATTTAGATATAACTATTGTATTAAAAAGTTTTTCTTATACATGTTTCCATCAAAAAGGATAGTTGGAAAGTCAAATATTTGTCCAACAATCATAAAAATAATAATTACATGCTTCCCCAAATCTAAATTCCAATTTCCATAAATGGAAAAAACAAATTGAATAACAACTTTGAAAAGATTTATTTATTGAATAATTCGAGGATATCACAAGAGATATGACTCAAGGTCATAAAACAGATCTATTACTTACTCCTCTTAAGTGTGCAGATGAATTTTAATAATATATAATAATAATATTATTAAAAATACACAAGTCTCCTCTGATTGGACAATTCATAGAGAGAAAATCAGTAGTCCAACTTCTGCATTGCAGAGCACTGAAAGTTCATATTATTTCGTCAAAAATCCATTTATGTGCTTCGAAAATGTAACCTGCATGTTGGTGGCGTTCTGTGTCATTTTCATCTAAATCTTTCCACTCACCATTGTAGTCTCACCTCTTTCTTTTTCCCTCCAATCAATCACTCCCATACTCTCAAGTCAGGGATAACATAATAGAGTAATGATTTTGATGAGGACCAATAATGGCTTTCAATGGTGACCTGATACGACAGAAGAAAAGCCAGAAAAAATAATGACCATAGAGATACTCCCTCATCTTGAGACACTACAAGGAAAACACCTTCTATCAGAGGTTTTTAGTGCTACAAAATTTGACAAAATTTTGAAAAAAACCTCCACTACAACATCGTATATTGAATGTGGAGGTTTTAGCGAATGTTTTATATAACTAAAAAAAGTGGGGGGACAGAGGTTGCATTAGAGGTTTTTTCTTCATAATTTTTCTTATCAAAATGCACCGGTGTTGTATTGATATACACTCATGAGTGCGTTAATATAAAACAAATTCCCCAGCGTGTTAATATAATAAAAAAACCCCGACTATTACACATCGGTTCCACCTTTTTTCTCGTATGCAGAGCATTGATGCTCTTATAATTTCAAGGGACTATTATTTGTCTTGTTTGCATATGAATCACTCATGCATTTTAGATTTACTACGCCCCAGAGATTTCAATTTATAGTTACCACCAATGTGATCGAGTTATCCCAAGTCTCGGTGCATTTAATAATGTGCACTCTGGTGCTTGTGTAATTAGTATGTATCAATGTCTAGTTTACAATGTGCACCAAAGGGTAGTGAAATTTTGAATATTCAACGTGAGGTGTTGGAACTATTATTTTACTAAGCACCAATGTTTATATTATAGTAAAGGTACTGATACATAAATAATATTTATAGCCCAGCTACATATAAAAAACTCAACGTATCAACATGTTAATTATTTTTAGTTCCCCGGTGTATATTTTAAGTATGAGCACCGTACAATTTTGAAATGATAATATTATTATATGTTATGTTGTTTACAAAACTTTGTGTTTTCTCAATAGTTCGTATTGGTGTGTAATTTTGTGTTTTCTCAATAGTTTGTATTGGTGTGTTATGATAATTAATGTGCACTCATGCGTATGACTCCTCAAAACACACAGCTTTCTATATTATGGAATGCACTGTCAAGTGAGTTCAAAAGAATACAATGCACTCATATGTGTATGTTTTAATTCATTTTTTTTTACAAACTTTAAATTAATAATTTCGAAATCAAATATTTTTTAATAATAATATTGTTTAATATTTTGTTATTGCATTTAGATATAACTATTGCATTAAAAAAAAATTCTCATAGGTGTGTCCATCAAAGAGGACAGTTGGCAAGTCAAATATTTGTCCAACAATCATAAAAAAAATTATTACATGCTTCCTCAAATCTAAATTCGAATTTCCATAAATGGAAAAAAAAAATTGAATAACAACATTGAAAAGATTTATTTCTTGAATAATTCAAGGATATCACAAGAGATATGCCTCAAGGTGATAAATCAGATGTATTACTTACCCTTCTTATGTGTGCAAATGAAAATGTTATAGAAGTTTAATAATATATAATAATAATAATATTAAAAATACACAATTCTCAAATCATGATTCCAACTTCTACATCACACACAAGTGAAAGTTCATAATATTTCTTCAACAATCCATTTATGCACTTGGAAAATGTAACCTGCATGTTGGTGGCGTTCTCTATTCTTTTCATCTCAATCTTTTGGCTCACCATTCTTGTCTCGCCTCTTTCTTTTTCCCTCCAATCAATCACTCCCATACTGTCAAGTGAGGGATAATGTAATAGAACAATGATTTTGATGAGGACCAATAATGGCTTCTAATGGTGACCTGATACGATAGAAGAAAAGCCTGAAAAAAGAGTGACCTTAGAGATACTCCCTCATCTTGAGACGCAACATGGAAAACATTCTATCAGAGGTTTTTAGTGCTACAAAATTTGAAATTTTTTTGAAAAACACCTCCAGTACAACCTCCTATATTGAATGTGGAGGTTTTAGTGAATGTTTTATATAACTAAAAAATTTGGGCAGACAGAGGTTATAGTAGAGGCTTTTTCTTTGGAATTTTTCTTGTCAAAATGCACTAGTGTGGTATTGATGTACACTCAGGAGTGTGTTAATATAAAACAAATTCCCAAGCGTGTTAATATAATAAAAAATCCCGGCTATTACACACCGATTCCACCCTTTTTCTCATATGCAGAGCACTGATGCTCTTATAATTTCAAGGGATGGTTAGCCACCTTGTTTGCATATGAAACACTCGTGTGTTTTAGATTTAGTATGCCCCAGAGATTTTAATTTATGGTTATCTCCGATGCAATCACGTATCTTGAGTCCCTGTGCATTTAACAATGTGCGCTCTCGTGCTTGTGTAATTAGTATGTATCAATGTCTAGTTTACAATGTGCACCAAAGGGTAGTGAAATTTTGAATATTGAAGGTGAGGTGTTGGCACTATTATTTTTACTAAGCACCAATGTTTATATTATAGCAAGGGCATCGATACATAAATAATATTTATAGCCGAGATACATATAAAAAACTTAAACATGTTAATTATTTTTAGTTCCCTGGTGTATATTTTAAATATGAGCATCGTACAATTTTAAAAAGATAAACATTATTGTATGCTATGTTGCATGAATCCTCAAAACACATCACTTTCTATATTATGGAATGCATCATCAAGTGAGTTCAAAAAAATACAATGCACTCATATGTGTATATTTTAATTCATTATTTTTTACAAGTTTTAAATTAATAATTTCAAAATCAAATATTTTTTAGTAATAATATTGTTTTATATTTTGTTATTTCATCAATGGTAAATCCAATCCAAGAATGAGTTATATCAACAAGTAAAATTATGGCAATTGGAAGAAAATGTAGTGTGATAGGAATCATCAATTGTGGCTACAACTTTAACTTTTCAATACGTGAATCTTTTTTATTACCGCAAAGCATAGAGAAAGAATTCCCATTTTGTTATGTTGTGACACACTTAACGGGAAACAATAAGAAATCCACTCAAAATATATTATCATCACCACAATGTTGCAAGAAAAAATAAGATCTATATCTAATATATCAAAAAAATTCAAAATAATTCAAAATGTGTATCACATACCATAAAAAATCAAGATCAATATCACATATACCTTGAATGTATCGTCTATATCTGTATCACATATCCCATGGATTTATTAACAGAGACATAGAAAAATGAGTGCAAGCTTACCCCTAATAGTGGAAAACCATACATGAAATAAATCTCGTTCACTAGCAATCACTATTTGTTCATTTGATGTGTCCAATAATGAATCTGAATATAATCAATAGAGGAAAAACAATTATTATACTACTACTAGTAATGAAACAACAACACTCATCTTTAATGTATGAACAGATTTAATAGCAAAACCCATGGCTAGAGTTGGCTACAGGTTGCTCGTAAATTGTCTTCTACAATGTTCTCTAGACTTAGAACATTGAGATGGACCGAGACAATAGTAGGAAAACAGTGTACAGTCTACAGGACCAGACCAGACCAACCGTTGCAATATTACCGAGACAATAGTAGGAAAGCGGTGTACTAGACCATACCAACCGTTGCAATATTTCAAGTAACGATAAAATATTGTTTTTTAGGTAAATAGAAAGTTGAGAGTGCTCTGAATAAAGTAATATTTTAAAAAACACATAAAAATATAAATAAATTTTAATGAGTGTGAAGTTTTATATAAAAAATACATATAAATTTTAATTTATTTTGAATTTTCCATAATTTAAATTTATATTTATATTTAAAATTGCATAAGTACAAAAGTATCATTAAATTAACAATATTGAGGTTGGAAGTTTAGTACACAATTCAATTTAAATATTAAATTTGTCATTTAAAATTAACAAATCTTTATGAAATTTATCATGTTTAATCAAAATTTGTAATATAGATAATATTTTTAAAATTAGAGAAAAATCACTATGAAATTTATTATGTTTCATGAAAAACTGTAATATAGATAATACTTTTAAGATCTCAGAAATGCAAAAGTATGAGTATGTTTCTAATCATATAAATTCCTAAAACATAATTCAATTTAAATATTAAACTTAACATGTGAATTAACAAAATGATTATAAAATTTAATATATTTCATAAAAATTTGTAATATAAATAATAATTTTAAAATTGTAAAAATATAATTAAATCTATCAAAATTGAAAATGAAACATTCCAGCAATATGAATGCGTAATATAGTATATGACTCAATTTAAATATTAAACTTAACATTTAAAATGAATAAAATCATTAATTTTTTTTATATATTTTATAAAAACAATTATAATATAAATAATAAAATCATTATAAAATTTAACATATTTGGAAAAAAAAAATTACAATATAAATAATATTATTTTTGAAAAACAATTAATACAAAAAACTTGAATAACAAAATTATTTAAAAATTAGGTAAGCTATTGGATTGTAATGGTTGTAAGATCTATCGATATTAGAAAAATAAATCTACCGATATTAGAAAAAGACCATGAGAAACCAAGTTTCTTCCAAACACTACTTTTTCTACCTGCTTTCTCTGGTCATGCTTTTCTGAGACGGAATGGAGATGTACGGAGATAAGAAAAAGACCACCAGT